>CAUYUJ010014378.1:221258-243758 GCA_963575745.1 Prorocentrum cordatum | reverse complement strand
CTCAACCAGCTGAGTGGCCACGGTGCAGGTGTGGCGGCGCCGCCAGGGCTGGCGTCATCAGCTGCCCAGGCGAGCGCGCTGGACCACATCAGCCAGGCCATTCGCGATTTTCCTGTGCCTCCTGACTATCATGAGGACCGGGTTTCAGGCGAAGCAGCCCTTGCAGAGCTGCTCGCTTCGGCGCCTGGGTATTCCGCGGAGTCTCAGCGCGTCAAGCCCTACAGCAAGGACCTGGTGTCCTGGTCCGACATGTCTACCGCACCTGTGGAGGTCACAGAGTTGGTGGATCAGGCCGATCGTGAATGCTTGTTGGGATGGAGACGGACCATGCTCAAAGGTGAAATGTCGGCTTCTGATTCCCGAGATGCGCCAGCTCCGCGGCGCCCGTACGTGGACCCGATTTTGGCCAACAACCCTCGCGCCTACGCTGGCTTCGTTGGGAAGTTGCTTCAGGGTGGTATGATTAGCTTCCGCGTGGCGCGTGCTGCTGATCCTTATAGTTTGGGATTTTTCTTTGTTGAGAAGGTGGGAAAGGGCACGTTGGGACTCGTGTTCGACACGAGGGTGGCGAACGAGGATTTCGAGCCCCCGCCCAAGACGACGCTTCCGACGGCTGCTGCGTGGTCCGCCTTGGAGTCGCAGCGTCCCGTCGTTCTAGCGCAGGGTGACATCCAATGCGCATTCTATCACATGCTGGTGCCAAAGGGAATGGAGGAATGCTTCACGCTGCCCACTATTTCAAGTCAGTTGTTGGGGATTACTCACGTCGACGGATTGCCAGTGGCTAGCGACTGCTATCTTCAGCCCATGGTGCGCGCGTTGCCGATGGGATGGAGTTGGTCGCTGCTGTTTTGTCAGAGCATCATGCGCAGGGCTCTTGTGGAGAACGGGTTCAGTGACGGATCGTTGATCGAGGACGGCCGCCCCAGTCCTGTGCTGCACTCGCCTGTGAGTTTAGCTGCTGCTGGATACGTTGATAATTTTGCAGTCGTAGGTTGTGATGCAAGCATTGTAACGGCAAAGAGAGATCAGATTACACGGACGCTCGAATCATGGGGGTTACCCATTCACTCCATCGATGCGGCTTCGCCGAAGACTGTCTTCACTGGTCTCGAGATCGACGGTGAAAAGGGCACTGCGCGGGTGAAGCCCTCCAACGTCTTGCGCCTGCGGCATGCGATTCTGGCTGTCCTGCGGCGAGGAGCGGCCTCGCCCCGACTGCTGGAAGTCTTGCTCGGGCACATCACGTGGGCGATGATTTGTAAAAGAGAGACCTTGTCTTTTCTGCACTCCGTCTACGCTTTCAAGTCCCTCAAGGACCCCAACGTCAGGCCTTTGTGGAACTCGGTAAGGTTTGAGCTCTGGTGCGTTGCTAGTACGCTGCCTCTGTGGTCCTCGCATTGGGGCATTCCTTGGGGTTCACGGGTCTCCGCCTCGGACGCGTCTCCTGTTGGCGTCGGCGTCTGTACTCGTGATCTGGACTGGCCCCAGGTGGCCGAGATGGGGAGGGTCACGGAGAGGTGGAGGTACAGGTGCACGGCAGCAGTTACAGCAAGGGCTAACGCATTGGGGCTGGATGAGCTCCACCTGGAGGAGGGCATCTTGGACTCCGTCGCCGCGGACTACGTCGAATCGTTCAACCCCGAGGGCTCCGTCAAGGGCTTTCTGGAGGTCCCCAAGGAGATCATGGAGGCCTCAGCTTGGGCCACGGTCATCTCGAGGAGGCACTGGGATCCCATCAGGAACATCTTGGAGCTCGAGGGGGAGGCGTTGCACGACGCCGTTCGCCACGCGTCCCGTAACGTCAGCTTGCACCATCGTCGTCATCTCTTCCTCGTCGACAATCTGCCATTGGCTTTAGCCGCTGGGAAGGGGCGGGGGCGCAAGCCTGTCCTTCGGCGACCTTTGCGGAAAATTGCTGCCCTCGCTCTTGCAGTCAATTTCCGATGCTATGTGCGGTGGCTGCCCTCTGAGTTGAATGTGGCGGACGGCCCGTCTCGGCATGGCTTCTTCCACGGCAAAGGCTTCGAGGAGGCGGCCGCGGCCGCGCCGGGGACAGCCAGTGGCAGTTCAGCGCTCCATCACGCTGAGGGTCGCTCGGAAGCAGCAGCATCCACGGCCGATGCAGCTGGCGGAGGGCGCCATCAGCTTCCTGGAGATGTCTGCCGTCACGGACTCGACCAGGGAGCGCTACAGGGGTCGCGCCGTGAAGTTCCTCGAGTGGGTGACTTGGCACGGCCTGGACTTTCACTCGGCCCCGCAGCTGGACGCGGCGCTGGTGGCGTTCATGACCGACCTGGCATTGGACGGGTTCGACTCCGCCACGGGGGGGATGTCTGTAGCCGCTCTGAGGCACTTCTTGCCCCAGCTGCTCGGCGGCAGGCGTCCTCTCCCTCGAGCGGCCCGAGCCCTCGACGGCTGGCGGCGGCTGGTCCCCCCGCAGATGCGGCTCCCACTGCCGCGAGCTGCGGCCATGGCAGTTGCTGGTTGGATGATCTCTCGCAACTTGCCCAGCATGGCGGTGTTCGTGGCGCTGGTGTTTCATGCGTACCTGCGGCCCTCGGAGGCATACCGTCTGAGAGTGAGCTCGTTGGTGCCGCCAATAGCTGGGACGGGGTTCAGCTCGTGGGGGATTATCGTCAACGACGCGAAAGCAGGCCGGCCTGGCAAGACGGGCGAGACCGACGAGTCGGTGCTGGTGGATGCGCCAGAGCTCTGGCCCGTGCTGCTCGCGCTGAAGGCCAACAGGGAGCCCAGCGCCAGCCTGTGGAACTTCAGACCCGCCGACGTCCGCCTGATGTTCGCCCAGGGCTTGAGGGAGCTCGGGCTGCAGAAGAAGTCCCCGTCCTTGTACACCCTCCGCCATGGGGGGGCCTCACACGACTTGCTCTCGGGGTCCCGATCGTTGGCGGAAGTGAAAGAGAGGGGCAGACGGGTGACGGACAAGAGTTTGAGACGGTACGGCAAGCGCACTCGGATGCAACAGAGAATCGGAGACCTGCCCGTCGAAGTCATTCGCTTTGGAGATCAGGTGCTCGAGAGATTGGCGGAGCTCATCGTGTGCAGTTTTGTGAAAGGCCATTTCCCGCTGGCTGTTCCTCTTCAGCCCATGCCTGCCGTCCCGCCAGTCGCAAAGCGGGCGCCAGTTCTGACCATGCGCTAGCTTCTCGTTTGAACGGGGCGTTTCGGCGTGCTCACGCGTGGGCTTCTCGCCGCAGGCGGCTCGTTTTGCCTGTGCTGGGGCCTCATGGGGCTCCCATATGCAAAGCGCTGCGCAGTCGCGGGTTGGGTTGCCCATCGTTCGGAGCAGGTCGGAACGCGAGTCTAGGTTTGACTGAGCGAGTGGTGGTCAATCGAATCCTGGGCTGGATTCGGTCGTCCGCTGTCTGCGCTTTGTGGATTTCCTTGTCTCGTAGTACCTGGATGCAGCCAGGCGTCCCGCCTCGCCGTTCTGTGGCGGACCCTTGGGGTCGCAAGTACGGCGCGTCCAATTCAGTGGTGTTCCCTGCCTTTCTGTGTGACAATGTCGAGATGCAGGCTGCCATTCAGATTTCGCGTGCTTGCGTGAAGCATCATGTGCCTGTGTGTTTCGAGCATCCTCGTAGCAGTTTGATCTGGCATGTTCCTCAGCTAGTTGAGCTAATGAGCCATTCTGCGTGTCTCAACGTTCAGGTGGACCTGTGTCAATTTGGTGCCGCAGCTCGCGCTCCCACACGTGTGTGTTGTTGGCACTGCCCCAGCTTGTCTCGCCTTGCTCGCCTGTGTGATCACAGTAAAGAGTGCTGCTCGTTTTCGGGGCGACCTCACATGCGTTTTGACGGCCGTACGGCCAAAGGCGTAGCGTGCAGGCACAAGGCTGCCCGCTTTCCCGCTCGAGCCGCCGAGCTTGTGGCAGATTCAATCGTTTCGTCGATCGAGGAATTGTCGCAGGCCCGATCTTATTTCTTGGGCGGCCTGCGGCCATGAGTTTTGTGTTACACAATGTACGTCTGTGCTGCCCGCGAGTGTCCTGGCCACTCTGGGAGTCGAGGCCGTCGTTTCCTGCCATCGCCGCCGTCAGCTTCTCTAAAAAGAATGTTATGGCCTCGGGGACCCGACCTGGCATTGTAACAACTTTAGTGTGGTGTGTGCTGGGGAAGGGGCCGAGGGGCCGCACGACCGCAACCGTTGTGCTCAAGCTCCCGAACCCACCCGCCCTCGCTTGAGGGTTTTTGAATCGATTTAAGTCTGCGTCTGTGCTGCCCGCGAGTGTCCTGGCCACTCTGGGAGTCGAGGCCGTCGTTTCCTGCCATCGCCGCCGTCAGCTTCTCTAAAAAGAATGGTATGGCCTCGGGGACCCGACCTGGCATTGTTATTATCATCATCATCATCATCATCAGCATCATCATCATCATCAAGCATCAACATCAGCATCAGCATCATCATCATCACCATCATAATCATCATCATTATCATCAGCAGCCACATCAGCATCAGCATCAGCATCATCATTATCATCATCACCGTCACCATCATCATCACCATCATCATCATATCATCAGCATCATCATCAGCATCAGCAGCATTATCAACAGCATCAGCATCAGCATCATCATCGGCATCGGCATCGGCATCGTCATGATCATCGTCATCATCATCAGCATCATCATCAGCATCGTCATTATCAACGTCATCAACATCACCATCATTATCATTATCATCATCATCGTCATCATCATCATCATTGCCATATTCATCATCACCATCCACATCATCAACATCAGCATAATCAACATCATCATCATCATCATCATCATCATCATCATCATCATCATCATCATCATCGTCATCGTCATCGTCATCGTCATCGTCGTCGTCGTCATAATCATCATCATCATCATCATCATCATCATCATCATCATCATCATCATCATCCTCATCCTCATCATGACCATCAGGATCTATCCCTGCTGCTCCAGGACCGTTACTGGAACGTGGCTTAGCTCTGCTCTGGTCCCAGCTTAGCTCTGGAACGTTGCTGCTCCAGGATTTATCCCTCCCCCTGGTCTCCCCCTGACCCGCATCGCACTTGAGCACTGGAGCGTTGCGCGGCAGAACGATGAGCGGGGCGGGGGTGACCGTATGGGGTGGTGGAGGAGCGAGGTGAGTGAGGAACGGAGGCCAGTAGTAATCCTTGAAGCCGCCTGCGGCCCCTGCCTCCCGTGTTGGACGCAAGTGTGGGCTGAAAGGCGCTGGCACTGAAGCTGGCGAGGGCAGGCGTGCAGAGCAGAACCATGGCGGTGCTCGTGGCGGTGCTCGATCGGGGGGTAGTGCCTGGTGTGGGGGGTGGGCGGGGCTGTCCCCCTGGCTCCTCTCCGCGCGTGGCCCTACCCCCCGTTCGCGAGCTCCCACAACTAGCGAGGTAATCAATCCAACTTCCTCCTCCTCCTCCTTCTCCTCCTCCTCCTCCTCCTCCTCCTCCTCCTCCTCCTTCCCCTTCCTCCCTGTCTTCCTGCATTCTCAATCCTCGAAGCTTCGATGCGCCAGCCGCCGCCGAAGCGCCGCCGCCGCCGGGGAATTCCTCCGCGCGCATCTTGTCGTACAAGTTGGTGGACTGCGCCGCACCTGGCCGGAGCACGGCCGCGCTCGGATGAGGAGGGCTCTCCCCGCCCTTTTCCCGCCTCGCATCCCTCCTCTCTCCTTCCTCGTCCTCGTCCTCGTCCTCCTCCTCCTCCTCCTCCTCCTCCTCGTCCTCCTCCTCCTTCCTCCTCCCTCCTTCGTCGCTCCCTCCTCCTCCTCCACCTCCTCCTCCTCCTCTCCTCCTCCTCCTCCTCTTCCACCTCCTCTTCCCCTTCCTCCTCTTCCGCCTCCTTCTCCTCCTCCTCCTCCTCCTCCTCCTCCTCCTCGCCCCTCACGCCCTCCTCCATCCTCCTTCCCTCCCTCCCTCCCTTCCTCCCTCCCCCATCCCTCCCCCCCCGCCACGGCCCCAGGGGCTCCCAGAAGGGACGGGCACCCGCGAACAAGAAGGACCCCTGGGGCGACCGGAATGGTCGATCCGATCGCACCCGCGCGCCAGCGACACCGCCGCCTTCGGCGAGGGGCCCCACCTGATGAATTGACGATCGTAAGGATAAGGACATTGTTGCTGTGCGATCCAATATCAAACGAAATCCGACGCGTCGGAATCAGCCTGCTCCCCAAGGGGGGCCGTGATGCGAGTCAGCGCCCCCCCCCCCGAGCCTTCACACAGGGGAGGTCATCATCAGTCAAACGGAATTGGTCCAAGACCTGCTCTCGTGGGACGAAAACCTGGAGAGACCCTGATTCGATGGCAGACCCAGGATCCGCGGGACCAGAAGAGGGGCCAGCAGCCCCGCCAGCGATGCAGCCAAGTCTTTCCGTTCGGCGAGGCTGAGGCCTCTCAAGGCCCCGAACGCCAGGTCCTTCTTGCACTGCTCATAGAGCGGGAAATTTACTCCACCGAACTCTGCGAAGCTGGTCGGAGAGGCCCCCCAGTGTCCTTCCTGGGCCCGAGACACGTGCTCGCCAATCCCCACGAGGCCGAGCCACCTCCCGAGACCGCCCCGCACCCGCGGCAGAAAACGAATCTTCTCTCCGGGCCTCCTCGGGCCGCCAGGGCGGGCGCGCCCCAAAAGGCGCGCCCTCTGCGCCTGAAGACAGAGCGAGGGCGCTCCCCCCACCCGCCTCCCAAATCAGCACCCCGCCCATCCCCGGAGACATCGGGAGGACGAGTCCTCTTGAGCAGGGACCGACCGTCCCGGCATTCCTGAAGGCCTAGCACGACATGTTCTTAGAACCCAAAAGTGTTCTAAGAACACAAACAATTGTGTCAAAACACACACATACACGATGTGTTAAATCAAGACAGTCCCAGCCGTAAATGCTCCAATCACATGTCGTGCAGACCACCCGAAGCTCTTAGACCATTCTCTGGTGGGCCTACAGGCGAGCCGGGACGATTCGCCACTGCCTGGTCCTCGGCCAGCACCTGGCCAGGGCCCTCGCGCGGGGCCCCGCGGGGCGCCGCAGCCTCGGCAGAGGAGGCCCGTCGCGCCGCGCTCCTCCCGGCTCGAAAGATCGACGGGCCTCGAGCGCGCGCAGGCCCCGCGCCCCGCTTCGAGCGCCGAGCTGCGGAGCCCACGGAACAGATTGGGCCTGGGCCGGGCGTGTTCTCCTCCAGGGGGAGCTTGGACGAAAAATGAAAAATAGAAAAAATACTCCAGAATGGCCAGAGGTGGTCAAAAAGTCGTCCCCTGACTATCTTTAGACTCTTTCTGAAGATTCCTCCTGCAGAGGGACGTGCCCGACTTACAGATGGGCGTGCTCTCCTGCACCGCGTGCATTTCTGCTCCAGCTTTCGCGAGGCGGTCGGCGGCGTCGCGGGCCTTCCGCTCCCAGCGAGACGATCTGCCAGCGTCGATGTCGCTCGACGCGGCGCGCGCCTTCGCATTGCAAGCCGCGACGTCCTCAAACTGAAACCGAACGCCAGAGAAGGGCTCCCACAAAGGTGGCCCTCCAGGGCCCGCGGGGAGCCCTGGGCCCTTCACGGGGCATCGATAGTAGACTGGCAGACCGCATACAACTGAAACGGGGGGGGGGCGCTCCCGTGGGAACGTGACCCAACACTGCATCGGTTCTAGCTACCCCGTGCCGTCGGCCGGTACGATGCCCCTCCCAGCCCTGGCGAGCCCGCCGAGGCCCGCGAATTTCGCCGACCCATCCAGGAAGAGCATCCCTGACAAGACCCCCGGCGCAGGGCGATTGCGCCAGAACGCCTGGCCCTCCTCGGGCGCGATGCGGAGCGAAGACCCAGGGTCGGGCAAGACTTCGCGCGCGAACCGCTCAGGCGCGGCATGGCCGAACATCTTCGCACGACTGGCCATGTTCTTAAGGCACTCGCCGACGTGATCGCGCCGAAGAGCCGCGCGAGCTGGGCACTCTTTCTGACGGCGCCACAAAGTCCCTCTTGCACAACTGGCGGTCCTGGTCGCGATGAAGCCCGTGAGCGTTCAACCTAAACTGGCACCAATAAACATTGGACACGGGCCCCCGACAACATCTCTGATGGCGCTCGCCCCAGGTGCTAGACGTATCCCCAAACAACTTCTTGATCCCAGACCAGAAGATAGGAAACAAAAGAGGTGGATCAGGTCCTCTCCGAAGCTCACCCTGAAGCCCCAGAACGCGACGATCAGAACCTCGAACTGCCCCCTCACGCACCAACCCGCGGATCTGCATGGGAGCAAGCCCCAAGAGACTGATCTGAGCACCACTCTCACCGGTGATGCAGCCGCTGTTCTGACTGTCCCAGCCGACGCCGCGCTGCGTGAGCAACGCCACGCCGGCTGGGGAGGAGCAGCTCCTCCACGGATGCTTGACGCCTTTCAGCTTGTCTGAAGACTGGGCCACGGTGGGGCCTTCGCAGTCGGGGCAGCCTCCCAGACGGCCGCGGCCCACATGATGATCACGCGCCCCGCGGGGACCACGAGCGGGCCAACCTTGGCCCCGAGCCTGTATGTGCATATCCTGAGCCCCACCGAGCCGCCTCTGGGAAGGCTCCCGAGACTGCTGGCTGCCGAGGCCCCGAGTCCGCCATCTTGGTGGGAGCCACCCCGGACACGCTGGCACCCCAGAGAAACGCCCCCGTGGGCCCCATGCGGTGGGTCATGCTGATGTCCACCCCCGCCGACTGCATGATCTTGAGCCTTCCCGCCCTCGACGAGCCCGCCCTGAGCCTCGCGCCGTGGATCGAGATCCTCCGAAGGCCCCCCCAAACGTGGCGCAGGGGCACAGGCTCCTCGTCGCGTCCGTGCGGCAGGACCTCAAGTGAGCCTCTGCCTTCTTGGTGCACATGTAGGCGCACGTCTTCCATTCGACTGGCAGCTTCAAGCCATCGAAGGACCGGAAAAAACCCATCGCGCCACGGGAAAGCTGCGAGGCCACCTGCAACTTCGATCCGCAACACTGCAGCGTGGCATCATCGACTACATCGCGCAAATACAACAATGCCTATGCTCCTTTGCCTCTAGAAGCGGGCCTAGCAAGGCGAGTTTGGCCAGCGTGGTGGCCGCGGAGCAGCCAGCAAGAATCGTGCCAGTCGAGACCGCGACCTCCGAAGCTGTCCCACCATGGTTGGAGCACACGAAGACCAGCATACACTGTGCAGTCGCCTCGCAGCAAACGCACAGGAACATTAAATCTCTCGGCAGCTTCGAACAGCGAAAAGCGCTAAACATTCTCATAACTTGGCAAGGTCAAGTGGGCCCGACGCCGACGTAAACCCAGCCTGCTTACAGTGAAGCCCCATGGTCATGCGCCCATCCTGCTCGCTGACACGTCGCTCTGGCCGAAAACCCCAGAAGAAATCGAACACGTGCAGTGTCCCCCATCGGCGGCACATGAAGGGAGCTCGGCGGAAGGGGCGGCCTGGCCAGGCCAGGGGAGGAAGAAGGAGAAGCGTCGGGCGGGGGGCGGTTGTGGGGGACGTCCTGGTGGCCGTAGCAGCTGTCGTGGGGGTCGTGGTGTCCGTCGTCGTGGCATTCGGGGTGGCCGTCGGCGCTGCTGCGGTAGTGGAGGTTGTTGTCGTCGTGGTGCCGTGATGGTGGTGGTCATGGTCGCGGTGCTGGCGGTGACGTGCTGGTTGTCGTGCCCGTGGCGGTCGTGGACGTGGTGCTGGTGGTCGTGGTGGTTGTCATGCTGGTGGAGGTTGTCGCCATGATGCTGGGGCGGCTGCAGGGGTCCTCGTGCTGGTGGCAGTCGTGGTTGGGGGCGGCAGGTTGCAGGCCCCTACCTCCCCAGAACGCTCAGGATCATCTCCGCGCTCCCTTGTTGAAGGGTGCGTGAGATGTCCCGCCAGATCCGGCTCAGGAGCTCCAACTGGTCAGCATCCTCGAGGCAAGCGCCGCAACTCCGTACGAAGCTCACTGCTTCGTCGGACGGCCGCCCCCCGAGCTCGAAGACCATCGGGACGAGGTCGAGGCCCTCCCAGAGGGGGGTACCGCTCGCGTTCGTCGTCGACCATGTGGGCCGCTGCGAGTCCATCTCGTTCTGCTCGGTCGTGCCTGCGTGGAGCGTGGGCTCTCCCTTCGAGGGCGCGCCCTGCAGAGGTGCTCCCTCGGCCGCCTCGCCCCCCGACCCTCTCCGCCTGCCTCCTCCCTCCATGCGTCCTCCTCCTTCCTCTGCTTCCTCCTCCTCCTCCTCCTCCTCCTCATCATCCTCATCCTCCTCCTTCTCCTCCCTCTCTACCACCCCTCCCTTCCTCCATCTCTCCGTTGTGTGTATGCGTGTGTGCGTGTGCGTGTGCGTGTGCGTGTGCGTGTGGGTGCGGGTGTGGGTGTGGGTGTGGGTGTGGGTGTGGGTATTTGTGTGTGTGTGTGTTTGTGTGTGTGTGTGTGTGTGTCTGTGTCTGTGTCTGTGTCTGAGTCTGTGTCTGTGTCAGTGTCAGTGTCAGAGTCAGTGTCAGTGTCTGTGTCTGTGTCTGTGTCTGTGTCTATGTGTGTGTGCGCGCGTGTGTGTGTGTGTGTGTGTTGTTTGTCTCTCCCAGCCCTTCCATCCAAGACGCTAGGTGCAATTCACACTGGCGCGACCCCGTATTGTCGTATCACGACCGGCGCATCGCCGCCAAGGAAAACAATTGCCCGTGTTGTGTGCGTGTGGGGGTGGGGATAGGCGAATCATTCGCGACGGAGCCGCCACCTCGCGAGAGGAACACAGAATGTGGATGGGTGTGGCTGGGGTGGTTACTTGTGACTAACCGCTGATTGGAATCATCGGAGCGTCAAACAAAAACGTGCGGGTGTGCTGAGCATCGTTCAATCGATCCCTCTCTCCACTGGCATGGCCTAGGCCCCACTGGCCGACGTACTCCCCTCGAGAGGGGGTATATGCTGTTCCCTTCGGGCCTCGTGGGGCCTACATCCGCCTGGCTGGGGAAGTGAGCTGGTGGAGCTGCGATGCCATGGCCCAGTGGGGATGGGGATCGGTTATAAACGACTCTGATGAGTGGAGGTGGGCGGGTGGGGCGACACAGTGGAGGCCAGTCCACAAGAAACCTTCCACAAGAAATCCAACCCTGAGACCCCCCTGAGACCTCGGGACGTCCAGTGATTTTTGGTGTTGGAACGTCACGCTCTCCACAGAAAAACCATCGAAACACAAGAAACCCGTGGCACCCCTGGAGGCGAGCAGGGTGTTTCTTGGCATGGGCCTCCACAGTACCATGGCCCAGTGTGGACGAGGATAGATTATAAACGATACATAACGATACGGATGAGCAAGAGAGCCTGGAATCGAATCGATAAGTCGGATCGGCGATCGACATGAATCGGATCGGCGGAAATCGGCAGCCGAGTCGGGAGGAATCGGCAGAGCAATGAGACCTCATTGAGAAATCGGAGCCCAGATCGGAATCCGAAGTCGAATCGAATCGGAACTGGAGTCCATCGAAATCGCATCGAACCGAATCGGAGGAACCGAACGGAGCCTCGGATGGGTAGAGCTGGGTGGGCGGGGCGATGGGGGGGGAGGGGGGAAGCGGCGGGCGCGCCGAGCCCGGCATTGCTGGCGCCAGCCACGCGCAGGCTCGAGCCCAGTCCTCGCGGCCGCACTTGGGGGAGGGCAAGGCCAGAGGAGGAGGAGGAGGAGGAGGAGGATTTCGTGCATTTCGCTTGGGACGCTGTCCCGTAGGAGGAGGAGGAGGAGGAGGAGGAGGAGGAGGACGAGGAGGAGGAGGAGGAGGAAGAGGAGGAGGAGAAGGAGAAGGAGGAGGAGGAGGAGAAGGAGGGGGAGGAGGCAAAGGAGGTAGAAGAGGTGGGCGCAGAAAGCGAACGGTGATCGTCACTCTACGAAGGCGGCAAAGAAATCGACTGGACACTCTGTTGCGAGGAATACCAAAGCGGAAACGCCACTCTCGGGCTGCGCGAAACGCAATCATAAACTTGTTGCGAGCCAGCGGAATCGCCACTTTCTGATGGTATGGCAAAGTTTCTAATCACCCTATAGGGCGATCACAAACTTGTTTTCAGACAGTATCGGGCTGAATGCCACTTTCTGGTGCGGGCCCCATTTGGCCTTTATAACATAAAAAGGGGTGAGAGATGCATCAGAATTTCCGAAATTGGCCATAATATCAGCATTGTCCCTGGGTCCCGCGGCCGAACGGGAACACAGCCATGCCGAACACTTTTCAATCCAGCGGGTTGTCGTCTCTCCACCACGCTGGGCAGCCCTGCGTCGTCTACTTTTGCACTGGCACTGCAAGCGTTTGCGGTTTCGTGCTAAGCGATGTCCTTGTGGAGCCCACCCAGCGATCACCTGCTCCAGCTCGACGTCGAGACCGCAGCCACGCAACCCGGCCATCGTTCTCACATGCGCGATGTCCTTCACCAGTGCATCAATGAGTTTGCAATGAGTTTGCCTGAGTGGTTTACCTTGGCTTCCTTTTCTGTGTCATACTCCATGGCGCTGTTTCGGGAACATCGTTCTCCTCGTCGTCGTCGTCAAAATCATCTTCATCATCAGCATCAACATCATCCCCATCAGCATCATCAGCATCATCAGCCGCATCATCATTATCGTCATCATCATCACTATCAACATCATCATCATCATCATCATCATCATCATAATCATCATCACCAACATCATCATCGTAATTATCATCATCACCGTCTGCAGCATCATCGTCAGCATCATCCTCATCACCATCATCATCGTCAGCATCATCCAAATTATAATCAGCATCATCATCATCAGCAGCATCATCATCGTTATTATCATCATCGCCATCAGCGGCATCGTCATCAGCATCATCTTCATCACCATCATCATCGTCAGCATCAGCATCATCAAAATCATAAGCAGCATGCGCAGCATCATCATCGTTACCATCCTCATTACCATCAGCAGCAGCAACATTATCATCATCATCATCATCATCATCATCATCATCGTCATCATCAGCATCAGCATCATCATCATCACCACCACCACCATCACCATGATTATCGTATTAATCCGACCACCCCATTGTGGGGCCATCAGGCTGCGAGGCTTAGGTTTCAGTACCCTGCGCAAGTTCCAGTTTCCAGTTTCCAATGTTACAGTCCTGTTTTCAGTCTCCTACTGTAAAATATTGAAGTCCGCGCGAACCCCCGAATCACGTTGTCTGAATTCCTGCGGGGCCGTGGGACACGTAAAAATATGTGAGATTCGCGCTCCCGACGCAATAATCCCTTGTACATTAAGCTGTAGTTGCGCCCCCGAGGCCACGATCCCTCGCAAATTGCGCCAAACTCGCGTCCCCGAAGCCACGATCCTTCGCAACATACTCCGTACTCGCGCCCCCGACGCCCCCGAGGCCACAATCTCCCCAAAATTATTCTACATTCGCGCCTCTGGGGCCACGATCCCTAGCAAATTACGCCGCATCCGCGCTCCCGACGCAACGATCCTTGTAAATTACGCCACACTCGCATCCCCGAGGCCACGACCCCTTGCAAATTCAGCCGCATTCGCGCCCCCGGAACCGCAATCTCTATTACAATTTACCAGATTCGCGCCCCTGAGGCCACGATCTCATGTAAATTACACAACATTCGCCCCCTGGGGCCACGATCCACCGTAAATTACGCCACAGCTAAGCCCCCCAAGCAACGATCCCATATACATTATACAATATTCGCGTCTCCGGAGCAAATTCGCCGGCCCAACGGGCCAGAGGCGTGCTAAGATCTCCGGTAACTACTTAACAATATTTCTAGTTCGCGCGCGCGGGGCGGCTTCTGGGGGCCTCCGGACGAAAAGTACCCTGGCCGATCCCCGGCTGGGTCCTGGGCGATCCCGGGGAGGCTATTTTTCGCCACCCCTCACGAGGGGGCTGCAATCGACTACCCCCCCTCCCGCCCCAAGGGGCTCCCAAGAGCTCCTAAGAGGCCCCAGGGGAGACCAAGACGCCGCCAAGGAGCCCCAAGAAACCCCCAACAGGCCCCCAAGACGGCCCCAAGAGGCCCCAAACAGCGCTCCAGACAGGACAGGACAGGACGGTGAGTACGTGCCGTGCGCGCGCGGCAGCGTGCCCTAAGGGCTCAGCAGAGGTTGATCAATCCATCTCGACAGTGGTCGCCCCCGGGCTCGGCGCCCGTCAGGATCCCAGCTTAGCACTCTTCGTGCCCATCTCTCGTCATTCATATTCTCCAGCGTGCCCCTCCAATTCTGCAGTCTTGAACAGCGTTCCTCTGTCCAGCTGGGTATGTTGAGCTTCTCCATGATTTGTCGCGCCTCCACCGTGACGCGTTGCACCCAAGTCACCCACGTCTCGATGTCATTTCCGGCGTGATAGCACGTTTTCGTCCGAGAATAGCTCTGACCCTTTTTCATTTGCGCGGCACTCAGTCTTGAATCCCGCTCAGCTGTCATCACCCAGCTGCCGCAGCCGTACAAGGCAGTTGGCGTTACGACCGAATGAAAAAGTTGCATTCGAAGGTGAGCAGGGACTGACCTGTCGGTCAACTCGCGCTTAAACACGCCGAACTTGGCCCATGCTTTCTTTAGGCGGTGATCGAGCTCGACTTCGTGGGTGTTAGTCAACGACAACGCTCTGCCCAAATATATATATATATATATATTGGTTTCATCTGGCCCCAAAACTTCGATGTTCATTCCCTTCACAACTGCCAATTTGACTTTGCTATCGTAACCAATGTTGTTGTGCTGTATCTTTGTTTTGCTTGGATGCAGATCCAAACCAACTTTCGCACTCTCCGTCTGCACGTCTGCAATCATGCGTTTTATTTGCGGCAAAGAGCGCCCAACCAAAAGTATATCATCTGCGAACCGCAAGTTCGTCAACGTGGAAAATTCGCTGTATCCCAATTGCCGGCCGTACCCTTTGGACGCCCATTTGATCTCCACCTTGCGCATCACCTCTTCAAGCACGCAGTTGAAAATAAGTGAACTGATGGGGCCTCCTTGTTTTGTCCCCTTCAGTATCTCGAACTCTCTGCTTGCCACGTCGCACTGGACGCGCGCTCGCTGTCCGCTGTATAGCCTGGACAGTACGCTCACATAAATAGACGGAGCCCCATGAGCCACCACCGACCTCCAAACGCTCGCATGAGATATTGAATCGAAAGCCTTTTTAAAATCCAGGGCGGCGACCCATAATGGCACGTTGAACTCGTTGCATTTCTCCGCCAGCAGCGTAATTGCAAACAAGTGATCGTCGCAGCTGAAACCGGGCCGAAAACCAGCCTGGTCGAACGATTGCTCGGCAGTTAAACGGTCCTTGATTCTACCGCACATCGCGCGGCTGAACAACTTATACAGTATTGGGGTAATACAAATAGGTCTGTAGTTTTCGGGTAATCGTTCGCCCCCTTTCTTGAAAATCGCTCGAATGGAGGATGCTTTCCAATATTCTGGCACGGCCGTCTTGGGATCCAGCACGGCAGTAAATAATTCTGCAATCACCCGCATTAGTAAATCGCTTCCTTCACGCAGCAATTCAGCCACAATCCCGCGCTCATCGGCGGCTTTTCCGCATCGCATTTTCTGCAGCTGCGACCGGATCTCCTCGGGCGAAGTGGCCTCGACAGGGGCATGTGTACCGGAATGTTGAAACTCCCCACCGTATCCATTATATAAAGATTCGAAAAAGACAGCGAATACTTCAGCAACATCACGGGACTGCGTCTTCTCGTTGCCCTCCGCGTCCAGGACGCAAGACATGCACGATCGTTTACCATTGTTACGTATACCAGCAGTCCTTTGTAGATCTTGGAACTCTTGTAAGACTTGGCTGATCCGCGCACTCTTCCGCGCCCTGGCCACGGCGCGGATTTCTTTGCGGACGCGTTTGCTTGTGTCTCTCACGCCTGTCTTTTCGCCAGCTTGTCTTGCAGAGCGTCGTCTCTTTATCAGATCATGCAAACGTTCTTCCGGAGCTCCGCTCTCTTCAGTATTGAGGCGCTCTCTCTGGTCACAAGCTGTCGCAACATCCAGTATCATAGTTTCAATTTGCTGGTATCGCTGATCGATGTCCGCCACTACCCGTCCGCCCTCTCCAGTGAAAAACAAAGAGTGGAACTGCACGTCGACCTGCTTCTGGTATTCCTCGTCGCTGCATGGCCTCCAACGGCGCAAATTCAACCGTCTGGGCTGGGACTGCTTGGGTCAAACTTGACGGCACGGTGATCACGACCGAACACAATGTCGTCGTTCGCTTCCGCGTTCCCGATGGCACGCACCTTCCTTGCATCCAGGATACAATAATCCAGCTGTCGCTTGGCACCATCGTTTTCGTATGTCCACTGTTCCTCAAAAGTCTTCTCGGCCATCGTGTTTGCGATGGCAAGTTGTTGTGCGGTTGCCCACTCCACAAGCCAGTGGCACCTTGCATTTCGATCTCCAATGCCGTACTGCCCAACGATCGTTTCATCATCGTCGCTGCGTTGACAGCCAACTGTCGCATTCCAATATACAAGCAACAAACACAATCGATTTGTACGCCGAGCTTGTTTCACCAACCGGCCAAGATGTAAATAAATGCCCTCCACCTCCGCATCATCATGTCCACCGTGTGGCACATATACCGCTATCAATCTAACGTTCTGGCCTGCTATTCGAACGTCCATTGCGCATACTCTGTCGAAAACGGCATGAAATGCACGAAATCCTCGTGTCCATCGCTTATGCAACAAGATTCCTGTCCCGCTTGATCCTCTGATGCCACCAGAACCACAGAACATATGCCCATCAATGTTCTTCCATATTTCGCGTTGTTTGTCTCGCCACGTCTCTGTCAACACAACAACATCACAACCCACTGTTTGCAGTTCCAAGAACAACTCTTGCTCTCGAAAATCAGTTTGAAACGAATGAACGTTTTTAGTAAACAAGTTGATCGTATTTCTGACGTCCGTCATAACGTCCGCCGTGGCCTCCATCATCTGCGGGTTGACGGAAATAGTCGGACTGCAACCATAACCAGGAAAACCCCCAGGAACATCGCAGTACTTTCCTCTCCCTCCGCCCTTGGATTTGCAAGAATGCTGAACTTCATGAGGCCGTGCTTGTACAGGTAGGTGTCCTCCTTCCCTTCCTTCTCCTCCCACTCCCCCAGATCCGGCTACAGCTGCATGTTGCGCCGGTTTCTCCTGACCAGCGCCGCCTGGTCAATAATCCGACTCCGTATCTACGTCCGAGTCAAACCTCTCCCTCCACTTCTGCATCGCCTCCCCCACTTCCTTCTCCACCTTGCGTGCTGTAGGTGTTGTTTTCCACTCCCCGTCCTGGAACCATGCCACCTTCTTTCTATTTACCTCTATCTGTTTGCTCCTCCACCTGATATTGACCTCCCCCTCCTTCACCACCTTCTTGTTGATCGAATGATATTTCGTATGACCAAATGGTTTCTCATCCTCCTGCTCCTTCAGAATCAAATTACTCCGGAAAAACATGATCGACCCACGAACCCGGAAAGGAATATAGAAATGTAACGCATGGCAGCGTTTTCAACGACACCTGATTGGGTGACGGGCACATGCAATGCGGAGTGTATCGATATTGATGCACCGTGCCAAAGGCTGTGCTGCGCTGCGCCGTGCTGAATTGCGATGCGTCATGCCGCGATTGCATCCGAATCCTGACCGAACTGATATGGATCTTAAGCTCGAACTGCCTGAACACGTAGTAGCTGCCCCAGAGCTAATTGACAGGGGGATATGCCAGGAATACGCGCCGCGAAACGCCCCAAGGGACGCGCCAGGCGACGTGCCAGGGGACGTGCCATGGGGTCGCACCGCGGGACGTGCCAAAGGGACGCGCTACGGAACGTGCCAATGGATGTGCCACGGGATGCGCCAGGGGACGCGCCACGCGCCGTGCCAAAGGGACTCGACAAGGGACGCCCCACGGAACGTGCCAAGGAACGCGCCAGGTTGCAATGATAAATATATCGATCTTCGTGTACCGTGCCGAAATCTGTGGTGTAGTGCGCCGTGCTGAATTGCGATGTGCCATGCCGCGACTGTGCTCTATAGCGTTGTGGATCGAGCCCCCCTTTGCATCCGAATCCTCACCGAACTGATCTGGATCTTAAGCTCGAGCTGCCTAAGCACATAATAGCTGCCCCAGAGCTCATTGACAGGGGGACATGCCAAGGGAACATGCCATGGGGACGCACCACGGGACGTGCCAAGGGGACGCGCTACGGAACGTGCTGGGGACAAGCGCTTCGCTCGAGACATCCTGCCAACGTCCTCAGAATTCCTGCGCGCGGGGCGCGGCACGCGCGAGACATCCTCGGAATTCTTGCGGGCGGGACGTGAAAACAAGCATTTCGCGTGAGACATCCTCTGAATTCTGGACCCCCACGAGGCCCCCGCTCGAGACATCCCCCAATTTTGCAAAACCACCGTTTCGCTCGAAACGTCTTCAACAAATTATGAAAGACAAGCATTTCGCTCGAGACACCCTGCCGAAATTCAAGGAAATCCTAGCAAAACAAACGAATTAGTCGAGACATCCTCGAAATTCCTGCGCGCGGGACGCGGCACGCGCGAAACATCATCGGAATTCCTGCGCGCAGGGCGCTTTTCCGCGTCGCGGTCGGCTGTGCAAAACCAGCGTTTCGCTTGAGACATCCTCAACAAGTTCTGAAAACAAACGTTTCGCTTGAGACATCCCCAAATCTGCAAAGCCAGCGTTTCGCTCGAGACATCCTCAACAAATTCTGAAAAACAAGCGTTTCGCTAGGGACATCTACTCCCGCATGTAATTTATCGCAGAATAATTTCGCCGGCCCTACAGCCGTCGAAACCGGGGGGAACCAACTAAAAGAGAACCCTGGGCTCGAGCCCTTTCCGGGAAAAAAGAACCCAGAACGCGTGGTTCCAGCGCGACACCACCGTGTCAGATACCCCCCCCTGGGTGGCCTGGACACGTGAAAACTCGTGGTTCCAGCTCGGGACCACGTGCAAATTCACACTTTACCACGTAATTTATCGCAGAATAATTCCGCCGGCCGTGCTCCCGCACGTAATTCATCGCAGAATAATTTCGCCGGCCCTACAGCCGTCGAAACCGGGGGTAAGCCTACTAAAAGAGAACCCTGGGCTCGAGCCCTTTCCGGGAACATGTCGCCGATGACACCCTGGTTGTGCTCCTCCGCGGCTTTCTGGAAGAACGTCGTCTTTGCCGCGGTGCTGTCGAACGTGATCATCCCCATTCGTGCGGGATCCGTGAAAGTCTCCACCTTTGCCCCGTGCCCGTCCCCCAAGATGTGATGAAAAATTGTTCAATATCCTCGATTGCCGCTTTGGCCGCTTTACCTTCTTTGAATCCCCGGGCGACGACCTGCTTAGCACGAGTCTCCGGATCACCCCCATCTCCACCACTGCCTCTTCCTCCTCCCCCTCCTCCACCTCCGCTCCCGGCTCCGATGTTGACCTTTACCCCCTCCTTTTTCAAAACCTCCATCTCCTGCCGGATCGGCGTCATCTCGTTCTTCATGTTTACGACCTCGGCCATCGCCTTGCCCGCCGTGTCGCTGGCAATTTGTGCGAGTTCAACGTGTTGTTGAATATGATTATCTCCATCATGTGAAACATTTTATCGATCTTTTCGTCTCGACTCATGTCTGGTTTATGTTTTTTCTGATCGGGTGAGCTCCCACTTGCAATAATTGCACTCCCACTTTTCTTGTTCCGCTCTGGCGTGCCCGGCATACTTGCAAACTAGACGACCCAAAGATGCACAAGATGGGCACATGATCGACCCACGAACCCGGAAAGGAATATAGAACTGTAACACATGGCAGCGTTTTCAAAGACACCTGATTGGGTGACGGGCAAATGCAATGCTGAATGTATCGATCTCGATGTACCCTGCCGAGGGCTGTGCTGTGCTGCACCGTGCTGAATTGCGATGTGCCATGCCGCGATGTGCTCTATAGCGTCATGGATCGAGTCCTCCTTTGCATCCGAGTCCTGACCGAACTGATCTCGATCTTAAGCTCGAGCTGCCTGAACACATAGTAGCTGCCCCAGAGCTGATAGACAGGGGAGCATGCCAGGAGGACGCGCCGCGAAACGTCCCAAGGGATGCGCCAGGCGACGTGCCAGGGGACATGCCATGGGGTCGCACCGCGGGACGTGCCAAAGGGACGCGCTACGGAACGTGCCAATGGATGTGCCACGGGATGTGCCAGGGGACGCGCCACGCGACATGCCAGGGAGACTCGCCCAGGGACGCGCCACGGAACGTGCCACGGAACGTGCCAAGTTGCAATGCTGAGTGTATCGATCTTGATGTACCGTGCCGAAATCTGTGCTGTGCTGCGCCGTGCTGAATTGCGATGTGCCATGCCGCGATTGTGCTCTATAGCCTCGTGGATCGAGTCCTCCTCCTTTGCATCCGAGTCCTGACCGAACTGATCTGGATCTTAAGCTCGAGCTGCCTGAACACATAGTAGCTGCCCCAGAGCTAATGGACAGGGGGGCATGCCAGGAGGACGCGACGCGGAACGTCTCAAGGGACCCGCCAAGCGACGTGCCAAGGGACGTGCCATGGGGACGCACCGCGGGACGTGCCAAGGGGACGCGCTACGGAACGTGCTGGGGACAAGCGTTTCGCTCGAGACATCCTGCCAACATCCTCAGAATTCCTGCGCGCGGGACGCGGCACGCGCGAGACATCTTCCGAATTCCTGCGAGCGGGACGTGAAAACAAGCATTTCGCCTGAGACACCCTCTGAATTCTGGCCCCCCACGAGGCCCCCGCTCGAGACATCCCCAAGTTTGCAGAAACCAGCGTTTCGCTCGAGACATCCTCAACAAATTATGAAAAACAAGCGTTTCGCTCGAGACATCCGGTCAAAATTCTAAGAAATCCTGACAAAACAAACGAATTAGTCGAGACATCCTCGAAATTCCTGCGCGCGGGACGCGGCCCGCGCGAGACATCCTTGGAATTCCCGCGAGCGGGACACGAAAACAAGCATTTCGCCTGAGACATCCTCTGAATTCTGGCCCCCCGCTCGAGACATCTCCAAATTTTGCGGAAACCAGCGTTTCGCTCGAGACATCCTCCACAAACTATGTAAAATAAGCGTTTCGCTCGAGACATCCTGCCAAAGTTCTAAGAAATCCTGACAAAACA
The DNA here is from genome assembly GCA_963575745.1 of Prorocentrum cordatum. Taxonomy (NCBI): domain Eukaryota; class Dinophyceae; order Prorocentrales; family Prorocentraceae; genus Prorocentrum; species Prorocentrum cordatum. The sequence continues at coordinate 222,602 of CAUYUJ010014378.1, read as the reverse complement.
AGCGAATTAGTCGAGACATCCTCGAAATTCCTGCGCGCGGGACGCGGCACGCGCGAGACATCCTCGGAATTCCTGCGCGCGGGGCGCTTTTCCGAGTCGCGGTCGGGGCTCCAGACCCCGTTATTTTTCGAGGATTCTGCGAAAAACGCTCCGCACCCTCTTTTTTACGAGGGAAAGCGGGGGTCTGCGGACCCCGTTATTTATCGAGGATCCGAGATGGGGGGCGAACTTTCCTCGAGCGGGCACGCACAAAACGCACTTTTTCTTAAAAAATCAGCACTTTACCTCGTTATTTATCGCAAATAATTTCGCCGGCGCTTGACCCGTCAGATCCGGGGGTAAACGGCTAAAAGAGAACCCTGGGCCCAAGCCCTTTCCGGGAAAAAATGGATGCCAAGCTGCTCGCGTTGAGCCCAGATGGTTTACTTGAGCCAAAATGGCTTGAGCGCTCCAGGGCCGGCGGAATGAGCGAAGCAATTAAATAACCCTAGCAAATTGTCAAATGTCTGCGTCCCCGAGGCAACAAACCTTCATTCGCGTCCCCGAGGCCATCAACCTTTGCAAATTGCACAATTCTTGCGCCTACGAGGCAACAAATCATTGTTAACGACTCAAGTTTTGCATCCCCGAGGCAACAAACCTTCATATATTATACAATATTTGCGCCACCGAAACCAGAATCCCAAGCAAGTTACATAAGATTCGCGTCCCCGAGGCCACAAACCCTTGCAAATTGCTCAATTGTCGCGCCCCCGAAGCCAGAACCCATCATAAATTACTCAATGTTCGCGCCCCCGAGGCCAAATTGCTAAATTCTTACGTCCCCGCGGCAACAAACTTTCGTCCATTATTCATTAGTCGCGTCCACGTGGCTATAAACCCCTGCAAGTTCGGCCATTTTCGTACTGCCGAGGCCAAAAGTTCTCGAAGGCGCCCGACGATGATTCCAAGAAGGCCCCAAGCGGCCCTAAGAGCGCTCCAAGAGGCCTCCCCAGGGAGCCCCAAGAGGCCAGCATCGTCGATTTCACAAAAAGGTTTTTGAAGGAGTTTGGGGTTCTCGCATGTTCGCCTTTCCGACGCTCCAAGATGGCTCAAGAAGCTCCCAAGACCGCCCCAAGACAGCCCAAAACGCATCTAAGAGGGCCCCAAGACGGCCCGAGAGGGCTCCAAGATGGCCCAAGAAGCGTTACGAGAAGGCCCGAGAAGCCTCCAGGAGGCCTCAAGAGGCCCCAAGAGGCGCACAAGACGCGCCAAAGAGGCCTCCAAGCGGCCCAAAAGATACCCCACGAGACCACAAGAGGCCCCCAAGAGGCGCCGAAACCGCCTCCAAGAGGCCCCCCAGAG
>CAUYUJ010014378.1:105853-221158 GCA_963575745.1 Prorocentrum cordatum | reverse complement strand
GAGGAGGAGGAGGAGGAGGAGGAGGAGGAGGAGGGAGGAGGAGGAGGCGGGGGGATTCTGAGTCAGTTTTGGTAGCAAAATCGGAGCTCCAGCTCACTCCGAGTCGGCCACTCGCCCCGGAGAGCTCGAACGCGGGCTCATAAAAACTCAGCGGCCGCCCAGACGGCCCAAGAGGGCCATGAGTGGCCGAAACATCGCTCCAAGACACCCAATGTGTTCCTCAGACGGCTCCAAAAGCCTCCAACGTGCCGTCCCGACACCTCCTAAGAGTGCCCAAAGACGGAAAATCTGTCCCATTCCCTTAGGAAAACGTACATGTTTTGCATTTTCGCTTCTTCGGCCTTCGCAGTGTCCAACACGGCCAAAGAGACCCCCAAAACAGGCCCAGAGGCTCTCAAGAGGGCCCCAATTCGGCCCAAGAAGGGCCCAAGACGGCCCAGGAGGCCCCCAAGACAGCCCAAGCGGGCCCCAGGACGGGCCCAAGAAGCGCCCAAGAGGGCTCCATGACGGCCCCAGAAGGGCCCAAGGCGGCCCAAGAGGCGCCCAGGAGGCACCAAAATGGCCCTAGGAGTCCCCAAGAAACCCCGAGAGGCTCCAAGTGGCCCTCAAGAGGACCCCAAAAGGCGCCCAAAAGCGCCCCCGAAGGCCTAAAAATTACCTCCTACACAACCCCAGGAGGCCTCCAGGATGCCTCCTGCATGCCCCCCCAAAAAACCCAAACATCCGAAGGTTGCCCAAGCGAGTTCAACATCTCTATCTTATGAAGATTTCTCGAGCGAGTGCTCTACTTTTGCAACATAAAAAATCATCCGTTGCAAGCAGAATCGGTAGCACCCCGGATCGGCGGCACTGGCTAGATGCCACTCCAATCATTACGTCGGATCTCTGGAATGGCACAGGGGGGCACATCGACCTGGAAGCGGCGATGCATCGCCGACAGATCGGCGAGTTTGGCCCCAGATGGTGGACCCGCACCTTCCTGGGCGGGGTGGTGCTATCGGACCCCTATGGGCGATCAATGGGCGATTGGGGGTCGATGCATCCCCCCTGTGCCCATCCCCCCCCCCCATAGTTGCCCTTGATAGTCGTCGTGGAGCAGACCTCAGTTAAGAGGCCCCAGACATCAGGGATTAGCAAGCCACCCAGAACTGCGACCCCTGACGCAAGGACGGGGGACCCAGAGATCCGATGTCGTTTTTTGTTGTCAATGCTGTTTGTTTCATCCCGAGTCGTTTTTTGACGGTCCCGAGGCCCCGCGTGGGCCCCTAGGAGCCGAACTGTGCGAAAAACTTCCGTCTTGATATTTAAAATGCATTGGATCTCTGGGGACCTAAATCAGGCTGCGTCTTCACCGTGCTGTTTGGGTCCGGGTTCTCTCCCGACGTGTCCCGGAACCTCCGTCCGGAGAACTGTCTCTCGGCGCGGCGCCAGGCGTGCTCTGCATCAGCTCCTCCTCCTCCTCCTCCTTCTCCTCCTCCTCCTCCTCCTCCTCTTCCTCATCCTCCCCCTCCTCCCCCTCCTCTTCCTCCTCCTCCTCCTCCTCCTTCTCCTCCTCCTCCTCCTCCTCCTCCTCCTCCTCGTATGGCTTGCGCCTCCCAGCCCTGTTCCCGGCGAGTTGGTACTTCAGGATGGAACTCCCGCCACAACGTACTTGCCAGGGCAGCTGGCTGCAGCGCTGGCAGTACTACTGGATCGGCGTCGGCTCATGTCTCCCCGCCCTGCTTCTGACGCAGTGTCACACCATGCTACGCCATGCTACGCTCTGGCGTGCTGTACTACGCCATGATATGTCGTGCTATGCTGCACGACGTTTACCTTTTCGGGATCACTTTCTTCGACACCCGACAATGCAGACAGAGAGGAGCTAGGGTAAGCGATGGGGGGGAGAGGTAGGACATCAGATGTGAGGCGGGGTCACCTAGCTTGGCCTGTGCCCCTCTACTCTCTCTCTCTCTCTCTGTCTCTCCCTCTCTCTTTTGTTTTCTCTCTCTCTCTTTCTCTATACACATATATGTATATGTATACGTACACATATACATATACATGTATCTGTGCATGCTTATATGTATTTATCAGTGGGGGGAGGGGGAAGGCGTCCCAAGCCAGCACGCCGGCAGCAGCAGGCACCTCGACAAGGACAGCCTGCAGCGGCCACGGGGTGCAAAACCACCACAGCGCCACGATCACGCCCTCGAACTGGGGCGCTCAAGGGGCCCCGAAAGATGACCTGGCAACCCATAAAAGGGGCCCGCAGAGAAAGCACCGCTCTGCGCACAACACTCATGCACAAAATTTGCGGCGAGGCCGCGTTTCCCCCCCTCTCTCTCTCTTTCACTGATTCTCTGTTTCTCTGTCTCTCTGTCTCTCTGTCTCTGTCTCTGTGTCTCTCTGTCTCCATCTCTCTATATGTTGAGTACACATACATACATGCATACATACATGCATGCATACATAGTTGCGTACATACATGCATAAACACATACACACATACATAAATGCACACGTACGTACGTACGTACGTACATACATACATAAATGCATACATACATACATACATACATACATACATACATACATATATACATACATACACATACAACCATACATACATACATGCATGCATACATACGTACATACATACATACATACATACGTACGTACGTACATACAAACATACAAACATACGTGCATACATGCATACCTACATACATACATAAATGCATGCATGCATGCATACATACCTACATACATACATACATACATACATACATACATACATGCATGCATGCATGCATACATACATACATGAATTGGATCGCTTCGCTCATTCCGCCGGCCCGTATTGTGCCATCGCGGGTTCTTGGGGGGTCTTGGGAGCCCTTGGAAGCTTCGTGGGAGCTTCTTGGGAACTTTGGGAGGCCTCGTGGATGGCTCTGGGTGGGCCCTCTTGGTGGTCTCTTGGGGGGTCTGCCTGGCCTCTTGGGGGCCTCCTGGGAGCTTCCTGGGGGTCTCTTGGGGGCCTCTTGGGGCTTTCTTGCGGCCTGTTGGGGGCCTCTTGGGGCTCTCTTGGGGGCTTCGTGGGGCTACTTGGGGGCTTGTAGGGGCATTTCGGGGGCGTGTTTGGGCGGGAGGCTCAAAATTTCCGTTAAGGTTGCCCCTGTCAATGATGGGGCCGTCTTGGGGCCTCTTGGACCGTCTTGAGGGATTCTTGGACCTTCTTGGAGCGCTCTTGGGCCATCTTTGAGCGGTCTAGAGGGTCTCTTGGGCCGTCTTGGGGTGATCTTGGGGGCCTCTTGGACCGCCTTGAAAGGTGTGAAAGACGAAGAGGCGGATATGTTAAAAATGCACGCTTTCCTAAGGGAATGAGACGATTTTTGCTTGTGGGAGCCCTCTTGGGACGCCGCTTAGGGACCTCTTGGGGCGTCTTGAAGGCCTGTTGGGCCGTCTTGAGGCCATCGTAGGCGCTTGGGGGTGATATTTCGGCGTCTCCCGGCTCTCTTGGACCGTCTGGAGGGCTTCTCGGGCCCCTCTTGGACCGATTTGGAGCCCTCCTGGGCTCCGAAAAAGAGTTCTTGAGGGTTTCTTGGGCCTTCTTGGAGCGCTCTTGGGCCGTCTTTGAGCGGTCTAGAGGGTCTCTCGGGCCGTCTTGGGGTGATCTTGGGGGCCTCTTGGACCGCCTTGAAAGGTGTGAAAGACGAAGAGGCGGATATGTTAAAATGCACGTTTTCCTAAGGGAATAAGCGATTTGTGCTTGAGGGAGCCCTCTTGGGACGCCGCTTAGGGACCTCTTAGGGACCTCTTTGGGGCGTCTTGAAGGCCTGTTGGGCCGTCTTGAGGCCATCGCAGGCGTTTGGGAATGATATTTTGGCGTCTCCCGGCTCTCTTGGACCGTCTGGAGGGCTTCTCGGGCCCCTCTTGGACCGTTTGGAGCCCTCCTGGGCTCCGAAAAAGAGTTCTTGAGGGTTTCTTGGGCCTTCTTGGAGCGCTCTTGGGCCGTCTTTGAGCGGTCTTGAGGGTCTCTCGGGCCGTCTTGGGGTGATCTTGGGGGCCTCTTGGACCGCCTTGAAAGGTGTGAAAGACGAAGAGGCGGATATTTTTTAAAATGCACGTTTTCCTAAGGGAATGAAGCGATTTTTGCTTGTGGGAGCCCTCTTGGGACGCCGCTTAGGGACCTCTTGGGGCGTCTTGAAGGCCTGTTGGGCCGTCTTGAGGCCATCGCAGGCGTTTGGGAGTGATATTTCGGCGTCTCCCGGCTCTCTTGGACCGTCTGGAGGGCTTCTCGGGCCTCTCTTGGATCGTTTGGAGCCCTCCTGGGCTCCGAAAATGGATCTTGCCGGGAGTCTGCCGGGAGTCTGCCGGGACCTTGCCGGGAATCTGCCGGGACCTTGCCGGGACCTTGCCGGGACCTTGCCGGGACCTTGCCGGGGTACTTTTCATCCGGGGACCCCCAGGGCCCGCCCCGCGCGCGCGAACTAGAAATATTGTTGAGCAGTTACCGGAGATCTTAGCACGCCTCTGGCATGCATGCATACATACATACATACATACATGAATTCATACATACACACATACATACATACATACATACATACATACATACATACATACATACATACATACATACATACATACATACATACATACATACATACATACACACATACATATATTACATTACATACATACATACATACATACATACATACATACATACATACATACATACATACATACATACATACATACATACATACATACATACATACATACATACATACATACATACATACATACATACATACATACATACATTACATACATACATAAATACATACATGCATACACACATACATACAGACAGACAGACATGCAGACACAGACAGACAGACATACATGCATACATACATACATGCATATATACATACATGCATGCATAATTACATAAATACATACATACAGACAGGCAGACAGGCATGCAGACAGACAGACAGACAGACAGGCAGACATACGGGGGGGGAGGGGGGGGCCGAATTCCCTCCTAATACCCCTCCCTTCTCCTCTTCCCCCGTTGGCGTCGGGGCGCGCGGCCTTCTCCTCCTCGTAGTCTTCCTCCGCCTCCGTGTGCCCACCCCACCTGCCCATACTCACACTGCCCCCGCCTTCCCTCACCATGATTCTTTCTCCTGAACCTTCTGTCCCCTCCCCCATCCCTCCTGAACCTCCTCCCTCCGCCCGCCCTCCTCCCCACCTCCCTGTATCCTCCTCCTGCTCCTCCTCCTCGTCCTCCTCCTCATGATCATGATCATGATCATGATCATGATCATGATCATGATCATGATCATGATCATGATCATCATCATCATCATCATCATCATCATCATCATCATCATCATCATCATCATCATCATTCATCATCATCATCATCATCATCCTTATCCTCATCCTCATCCTCATCCTCATCCCATCATCCTCATCCTCATCATCCTCATCCTATCCTCATCAGCATCAGCATCAGCATCAGCATCAGCATCAGCATCAGCATCAGCATCAGCATCATTCATCATCATCATCATCATCATTCATTCATCATCATCATTCATCACATCATCATCATCATCATAATTCATCATCATCATCATCATCATTCATCATCGCCATCACCATCATCACCAGCAGCAGCAGCATACTCCTCCTCCTCATCCTCCTCCTCTTGCTTTTCCTCCTCCTCCTCCTCTCCTCCTGCTGCTCCTGCTCATCCTCCTTATCCTCCTCCTCCCCCTCCTCTCATCCTCCTCCTCTCCTCCTCCTCCTCCTCTTGCTTCTCCTCCTCCTACTCCTCCTCCTCCTCCTCCTCCTCCTCCTCCTGCTCATACTCCTGCTCCTACTTCTACTCCTACTCCCCTAAGCGCCGCCAAAAGGAATGGTTCAATACACACCACCTCTCGTCAACGGGAAGAGCCAGGCGCCCACCCCCGCGACCCCCTGGGGCCTCCGCACTCCCCCGTGGTACGACGACGACGACGACGACGACGACAACATCGTCATCGTCATCGACCACGACCACGAGCACGAACACGAGCTCGAGCACGACCACGACCACGACGACGACGACGACGACGACGACGACGACGACGACGACGACGACGACGACGACGACGACGACGACGACGACGACGACGACGACGACGACCCCCCGCCCCATGAGCACTGCAAGCGGCACCGTAGGCGTCGCGCCCGCGAAGGCCAGCATGGCGCCCCCCGCCGCCCAGCGGACGCGGGCACGGCCGCGGGAGGTGACCGGGGGACGGGGCCGGCGAGCTGCTGTCACTGGGCAGTGCGCGGGTGGGGAGAGGGCGGGGGCGAAGAGGACGAAGAGGAACGCCAGGAAGAAAAACAAGAGAGAAGGGGGAAAACAAGGAGCAAACAAACAAGCAAGCAAGACTCGGAGACTGACCACGCTCTCAACGCGCGATACTATCTTTCCCCAAACAACGTTTGCAGCACTAGGGGCTCGAACTTCGGTTGATTATCTCGAGACCGTCGCCGCCAAATTGCAGCTGTGCCGCCTGTCGCCGCCCGTCGCCGTCGCCGCCCGTCGCCGCCATCCCCGGCCGTCGCCGCCCGTCGCCGCCCGTCGCCGTCGCCGCCCGTCGCCGCCATCCCCGCCCGTCGCCCGCCATGCTGCCCGTCGCCGCCCGTCGCCGTCACCGCATCGCATACATTGCACCGCATAAATTGTAATACGTAGGTTGCATCGCATACATTCTCGTTTCTGAATAGAGAATGGACTCTACCCCCCCCGACGTTATCGGCCCCCTTTTTCGGCACCCCCACCGTGGCGCGACACGCACAACCCCCAATCAACGCGGGGCGTCTTCGTCCTCAGCAACGGTTGGCGCCCCCGAGAATGCGCACCAGCAAATCCTCTTGCGTTGAATTGGAAACAGAACGCGTTGGTGGACCGTCGAACTAGAGTGCGCCACGACCGCCGAAATTGCTGCTGGTACAACGGCGTCGGAAACCGATATATCGCCAGAGAAATTCCGAAGTCGCGCCACATGTCGCACCCGCACTCTGGGAGGCCAGGATTCGGGACAGAGACGCAAACCAGGGCCGGCGCACGGGCGACGCACTGAACGAAACTTTCGGGTATGTAAATCATATATGGTTCTTACCACAGGTCCATCCTAAATATGAGCTTACACTATCCCGGGGGGGCCGGTATCGTTCCCCCTGAGGTTCCCGTCAAAAAAACCATACGCGGGGACATGTTTGGTTCTAACATAAAACCTGTTTCATGGATCCCTGGAAAAAAGGAGAGGCAAAGTGCACACGCGCGCGCCGTCGCGCGCGCATCCCGAAATCCTTCAAAAACCCTCGGTGTCGGAAGGATTTCGCAATCGAGTTTCCAACAAACATACGAAAACACATGGTTTCGCAACACTCATTTGCTAAAAAAGCTTACGCGCGGGTTCTTGCAAAATCTTAAGAAAACCATGATTTTTCAAGATGTTCACAACATGCTACCAAACGAGCTTCGCGCGCGCGCATGTCGAAATCTGTCGAACGCCCTTGCGCGTGTGCCGTCGCGAGAATCTCTGGCAACAAAACAAAAACGAAGTGCAGACGCGCGCGTCGTCGCGCGCGTACGCCGAAATCCTTCAAAACCCATCGGTTTCGGAAGGACTTCAAAATCGTGTGTTCCAAAAACCAACAAAAACACTGGGTTTCGCAACACGGATTTTCAACAAAAGCGTTTGCGCGCGCTCTTGCGTTGTCGTCGTCGTCGTCGTCGCCGTCCTCCCTCCTCCCGCGTCGTCGTCGTCGCCTACGTCGTCCTCTGTCTTTCCTCGTGTTCGTCATCGTCGTCCTCTTTGGCGTCGTGGTCGTTTCCGTCGTCGTTGTCGCCGTGGTCGTCCTTCCTCTTCCTCCCTCGTCGTCGTCGTCGTCCGTCGTCGGCGTCTCGTCGTCGTCCCTCCTATTTCGTCGCCGTCGTCGTCGTCGTCGTCGTTGTCGTCGTCATAGTCTTCCATCCTCCCTCGTCGCTGTCGTCATCGGCGTCGCCGTCCTTCCTCCTTCTTCGTCGTTCGCGTCGTCGCCGTCCTCCCTCCTTCCTTCGTCGTTGTCGTCGTTGTCGTCGTTGTCGCTGTCGTCGTCCTCCTTCCTCCCTTGTCGTCGTCTTCGTTGGCGACGTCGTCGTCGTCTTCGTCGTCGTCATCGGCGTCGGCGTCGTCGTCGTCGTCGTCGTCGTCGTCGTCGGCGTCGGTGTCGTGGCCAAGTGCTATGTGGTACCTACCGCCACGGTCTTGTCTTAAGAGGTCTTGCGACCAAGTTGCGGGTGGGAGGGCGGGCTGTTTGCACAAGCAGTCGAAAGGACAGCTTCAAGGCGGTCAAAGTGAGTTGCAACACATAAATTGCACCGCGCAGATTGCATTACATAGGTTGCATCGCATACATTATCCTTTTCTACCCCCTTCCCCCCGACGATCACCTCCCCTTTTCGTTTTTAAATTGCCATGTGATTCTGCCCCACCGCCCATCCGAAATAAAAGTTTACACCATCCCACGGGGGCCAGTATCGCCCCCCAAGTTGCCAAGAATCCCCTGCAAAAATGGGACGAAGTGTGCACGCGCGCGTCGTCGCGCGCGCATGCCGAAATCCTGCAAAAACCGTTGGTTTCGTACGGAATTCAAAATCGAGTGTCCCAAAAACATATAAAAACCACACATGGTTTCAAAACACATATGTACAAAAGAAGCTTGTGCGCGCGCTCTTGCGAATTCTTGTGGAAATCATGAGTTGATTTCGATGTTGCCAGAAAATGTTGCCAAACGGGCGGGCTTCGCTCGCACGCGTGTCCAAATCGTTCGAAGGCCCTTGCGCGCGCCCGTCGCGAGAATCCTTTTCGACGCATGGGACGAGGCGCACGCGCGCGCGTCGTCGCGCGCGCACGCCGTCAAAAACCTGCGGTTTCGCAGCGGTTTCAAAAGCGAGTGCCCAACAAAACATACAAAAACACATGGCCACATGGCGTCGCAACATCCGCTGTCAAAAGAAAGTGCGCTCGCGCTCTTTTTCAACATGTTCATGGAATTATGCTAAAAAGGCCTCTCCCGCCGCATGCCGACACCATTCGCACGCAATTGCGCGCGTGCTGGAGAGGCGCGATCCGTGTCAAATAATGCCATGCGGGCCACTCGCGCGTCCGCCGCGCGCGCGCGTCGAACTCTTTCCAAAACCTTCATCACCGACGCGAGGACGCCGTCGTCGTCGCCGGCGTGGTCAGCATCAGCGCCCGCCCTGGCCGCGCTTGCATTGCTGTCAACATCGTCACTTGTTGTCGATGTTGCCATGATGCCACGCCCGCCCAAGTCGCCGACTCGCAGTGAAGGCCCGCTGGGATGTGCCCAGCGGTCAGCGCCACCGCGGGCGCGTCGGTCGCGCCAAGCAAGCTGGCCGCTGCGCGCGCGTGCTTGGGTTGGCGCGGCCGCATCGACGCACCAGCCAATACCAAGCATGCATCGCAATCGCCACGGTATGGCTTTTGCAAACCAACACGCGGGTGGGTGGGTGGCATGTTTGCAAGAGCATGGGATGTGTCAACTCGCTTGTTCAAATCACTTGCGCCACATAGATTGCGACGCATAGATTGCATAAATTAAGGCGCGCCGCATACATTGCACCACAAATATACTGCAATACATATCGCATGCGTTGCACCACATAGATTATCCTATAGGTTCTACCCCCCCTGGGGTCAAAGACCCCCCGCATGCATCGGCCACCACCCAGCACTGTGTTTCGTGGCCCCACAGGGAGCTCCACCGATCGCCCCAGTGGCACCACCCGCATGCGTCAGCCACCATCCAGCACTGCGCTTCGTGGGCCCATAGGGAGCTCCACCGACGGCCGCAGTGGCACCGCCCGCATGCGCGAGCCACCACCCAGCACAGCGCTTCGTGGCCCCATAGGGAGCTCCACCGAAGACCCCAATGAGACCGCCCGCATGCTTCAGCCACCACCCAGCACATCGCTTCGTGGCCCCATAGGGAGCTCCACCGATGGCCCCAGTGGGACCGCCTGCATGCGTCAGCCACCACACAGGCGTTTCGTGGCCGCACAGGGGGCTCCACAGAAAGACCCGTGGCACCGCCCGCATGCGTCGCCCACCGCCCAGCACTGCCTGTCGCGGCCCCATTGATTGGGGCTCTAGCGAAGGCCCCAGTGGCACCGCCCGCGCGCGCCCCCCCCCACCAGGTTGGCCAACCCGCATGCGTCACCCAGCCAGTGTAGCGCTTCGTGGGCCCATAGGGAGCTCCACCGGAGGCCCCAGTGGCACCGCCCGCGTGCGTTCCCCCCTCCCAATACAGGGCGTCGTGGCCCTGTAGGGCGCCCCACCGAAGGGCCCACTGTCACCGCCTGCACGCGTCGGCCACCACCCAGCACAGCGCGTCGTGGCCCCGTAGGGAGCTCCACAGGAAGACCCCAGCGGCACCGCCCACATGCGCCCCCCCCCACCAAGCACCGCGCTTCGCGGCCTCATCGGGAGCTCCAGCGAGGGGCGCCGCCCGCATGCGTCCGCCACACCCAGCGCAGCGCACCGCGGCCCATAAGCAGCCCAACCGACGGCCCCAGTGGCACCGCCCGCATGCGTCTCCCCCACCCCTTACGGCACGTCTCTCACGCGCTTCGTGGCCCCATAGGGAGCTCCACCGAAAGCGGCGCCCATAACGCGAAACTCACAACTGCACATGCTGGAGCCCTTCGCCTGGATAATTTCCGCGCCCCCCCGTCCAGTCCCAACTCCAGTCCTGGTGCGAGTTCCAATCCCGAAGCGAGTCTGGGAACGGACCCGTTCACGACGCCCTCGACGACCCCCGGCCCCTGCGCGCGTGGAATTGGCACGCATCTGGACGAGGGGATACATTGCAAAGATACGTCTTTCCACGAAGGACGAAAGCACCGGAGCCCCAGACCGAAGGCCAGGCAAGCGCTGCCCAGATACCTCGGCCCCACCAGGCCGAAACGAACACAGGAACTACGCGAGGGGCGCAGGGCGCACTTGCCACCGGCCCCCGAGCAGGCAAGCGAGAACAGAAAAACGCAATCCACGACGCCCCCTCCCAGGACAGCCAACGCGCGCGAACTGCCTGACAGACGGGGCGCCGCAGGCAACGTCGCTGCTTCCCCCTGCCGTCAGGGGGGGCGCGAGCAGCTTGCGAGCTGAAATGCAACGCTGCCCCAGCTGCGGCGCCGCCGCCGCCGCTGCGCGCGGCGGCGGGGGAAAAGACACATGCGCCACCGGCCAAAAAGGCAGCGGCATCTCCGCGATATAGCCGTCGATGGCCGCGCGCTTGGCCTGGGCAACTATGCGAATCTGGCTGGCGCCCGTTGACCCGCTGAATAAGAAACTCTCTGAATGTGACCTCCACTGACGGCGAGCGCGCGCCCCAGGCGGACACTGGCAGAAGCCGCTCAAGGGGCAGGAGACGCCTGCTGCCGACGCCGCTGTTCCCTTGCAGGCCCCGCGCGGGATCCCGGAGCCCGCGGCCCCCACCTGGGCGGGAAATTCTGCCGCAGCACGCGCCCAAAAATAGAAAGCGCTGCCTGCAGGGGCTGGCGGCCAGCGCGAGCGGCCACCCCGGCCACCCCTGCCGTTTCGCGCAACAGGACAAGCCAATGCGTTTCAATCGCTCGTTTGGAGGGAACGTCGTCGCGCGCACCTTGGACGGGGGGGGCCGGGCTGCGGGGCGCGGCTCGGGGGGCGGAGAAGAACGAACAAACAGAAATAACAAGACAAACCAAGAGACAAATAAATACGCAAACAGATGAACCAAAAAGCCAGCAAGCAAGCCAGCAAACCAGCCAACAAGCAAGCAAGCAAGCAAGCCAGCCAGCCACCCAGCCAGCAAGCAAACCGAACAAAGAAATATAAAATAAATCAATTCACAGACAGACAGACAGACAGACAGGCAGGCATACAGACAGACAGACAGGGCAACAAACAAACAATCAAACAAAAGAACAAACAAACGAACAAACGAACGAACAAACAAACAAACAGATGGCGAAACAAACTTGAGACTACCTTTCAATCTGCGGCCTGGCAAATCGTGCAAGTTTACCCCGCTTGGTCCAAAGTTGCGCGACGGTTCGCCTTGCGACGCCCAACGGGGGGTGCCCGGCGCGGCTTTGCACCGTCGCCACTGGCCGGGCTGCAGCGCCCTTGTCACGACTGTGTATGCATCGCCGGCTGCCTTGTCACCATGCGGCATAGTTCGCGCTTCCGCGTGTTCTTCGGCCGGCAGCGTTTCCGGCGACCTCCTTGGCAAGCCAGCGAAAATTATCCAGGGGCGAATATGCAGCGTCGGGCTGCGTTGTCATCTGGCAGTTGGGTCGGTTCCCCAGCAGCACTGGTTGCCGTTATGCGACCTGGCCACCCGCCTTCTGATAGGAGCGCTTGGCCAATAAAGCCTCAGTCGGAGCAGGGCTAACGAACGAGCGCGCTATGCCGGCCACTTAGTGGAGGCAGCGCGCTTGGAAAACATCTAGCTAGCTTGCAGACCGTGTGCGCAAGGCGAGCAGTGGCAGCGGGCTCTATCGACTCTCAGCGAGATGTGGGAAGTGCGGTCGGAGCCATGCGTCATCAGCTACAACTATGGGATCAGCGCGTGCGCGAGAGGCCAGCAGTGGCAGCGGGCTCTATCACTGCCCAGCGCGATGTTGGAAGTGAGGCTGGAGCCTAATGACATCAGCTACTGCTCTGGGACCAGCGCGTGCGAGAAGGGCGAGAATTGGCAGCATGCTCTGTCAATGCTCAGCGATATGCGGGAGGCAAAAGCAGAGCCAAGTGTCATCAGCTACAGCTCCAGGAACGGCGCGGGCGCGAAAGGCCAGCAGTGGCAGCGGGCTCTTTCACTGCTCAGCGGGATGTTGGAAGTGAGCTTGGAGCCTAATGACATCAGCTACAGATCGGGGATCAGCGCGCGTGCGAACGGCGAGCAGTGGCAGCGGGCTCTCTCGCTGCTCAGCGAGAAGAGGCGGGAAGCGCAGGTGGAGCCACGCGTCATCAGCTACAGCTCTGGGATCAGCACGTGCGCGAAAGGGAAGCAGTGGCAGCGGGCTCTGTCGCTGCTCAGTGAGATGCGGGAAGTGAGTCTGGAACCATATGTCATCTACAGCTCTGGGACCAGCGCCTGCGCAAACGGAGAGCAGCGGCAGCGGGCTCTACTACTGCTCAGCAAGATGTTGGAAGTGAGGTTGGAGCCGAATGACATCAGCTACAGCTCAGGGATCAGCGCGTGCGAAAAAGGCAACCAGCGGCAGCGGGCTCTATCGCTGCTCAGCGAGATGCGGGAAGTGCGGTTGAGGCTAAATGTCACCATACCCAACTCTGGGATCAGCGCGTGCGAGAAGGGCGAGCAGTGGTAATTAGCGGGTTCTATCGCTGCTCTGCGAGATGCGGGAAGTGAGTCTGGAGCCATGTGTCATCAGCTACAGCTCTGGAATCAGCGCGCGTGCGAAAGGCGAGCAGTGGCAGCGGGCTCTATCAATGCTCAGCAAGATGTTGGAAGTGAGCTTTGAGCCATGTGCCATCAGCTACTGCAGCTTTCTGGGATCAGCGCGTGTGTGAGAGGCGAGCAGTGGCAGCGGGCTCTCTCGCTGCTCAGCGAGATGTGGGAAGCGAGGTTGTAGCCAAGCGTCATCAGCGACAGCTCTGGGACCAGCGCGTGTGCGAACGGCGAGCAGTGGCAGCAGGCTCTCTCGCTGCTCAGCGAGACGCGGGAGGCGAAGGTGGAGCCAAGCGCCATCAGCTACAGCTCTGGGATCAGCGCGTGCGCGAAAGGCGAGCAGTGGCAATGGGCTCTAGCGCTGCTTGGCGGGATGTGGGAAGTGAGGACGGAGCCGAATGGCATCAGCTACAGTTCTGGGGTCCGCGCGTGTGCGAGAAGGGCGAGGATTGGCAGCATGCTCCGTCAATGCTCGGCGATATGCGGGAGGCGAAGGTGGAGCCAAGTGTCCTCTATACTACAATGCAGGGCCCCACGCGTGCGAGAAAGTCGATTCGGACCAAAATTGCGCAGCAGTCCCCTGCGAGCCCCAGCAGGCGCCGGCGCGCTCCGAGACGCTCTAAGATGGCCCAAGCGCGCTCCGAGACGCCCCTGGAGGTCTTCACGAGGGCCCCAAGACAGCCCCAGACGGCCCAAGAGGGCCTCCGAAAGGTCCAAGGAACGCTCCAAGACGTCCAAGATGACCTCCCGACGGCCCAAGAAAGCTCGAACAAGGAAAAATCGCCCCAATCCCAAGAAAAACTTGCATTTAAGCAATTCCCGCACTTTGCGTCCGCAGCGCGTCCCAGACGGCCATACAAGCCCCCAAAATCGCCCCAAAACGCCCCAAGAGGGCCTCCAGGCAGCTCCAGAACAGCCCCAGGCGGCACCAGGACCAGGAGAGCCCGAGAGAGCTCGAAGAGCGGCCCAAGACGGGCCCGAGACAGCCCTAGAGGCGCCCAAGACCACCCTGAACAGCTTGACACGGCACAAGAGGCGCCCAAGACGGACCCAAGAGGCCCAAAGGAGGCCTCCAAGTCCTTCCAAGAAACGCCCAAGAGGGCTCAGAAGCAAAATTCGCCCCAATCCTTACGGAAAACTCACAATTTTAACATAGATCGCCCCAAGACGCCCTAAGAGGACCCCCAGGGGCCCCAGGACAGTTCAAGGTGGCCCCAGGACAGCCCCAGAGGCGCCCAGGGCAGTCCAAGAGAGCTCGAAGAGCGGCGCAAGACGGGCCCGAGGCAGCCCCAGAGGCGACCAAGACCGCCCTACATAGACAGCCTGGGACGGCCAACGATGCGCCCAAGACGGCCCCAAGAGGCCTCCAAGAGGCCCAGAGGAGGCCCCCGTGCCCTTCCAAGAGACATCCAATAGTTTTTTTTGAGCTCTACGCTCTGCACCGCAACATTCTGCCTGGCCCTCTACTGCGGGGGGAGAGGGACAGATGTGGGCCAGCAGGGCCAGGTGTCAGACGAAAACCGACACAGTCCCTGCAGGCAGAAAGGAAGTGGGCGAGGAAAAACTCGCCACGGCAGACACCTGGGCCGAAAAAGATGGCCAGGAGAGCCGACTAGCCCGAAGAGGGCCGAGAGGAGCCAGAACGGGCTGCCTCAAGCAGGCGCTGGGCCAGGACGGCCTGGTGCTTGCTGCGAGCATCCTCCACCTCCGAGGACGGGGGAGGGGGAGGCTCAACCGAGGGAGCGGGGACCTCCTCCACCTCCACGGCAGGCTCGGCAGGCTCAAGGACTCCGTCCACGGAGCTGAACAGGCTCATAATGTTCCCTGTGAGGACCCTGACCTCCCTCTTGCTGTACTGGGGGTGCAGGCCTCGTTTGCTCAACGTGTTCCATCCCGTCCGAGTGGTCTTGGTCGGACGGCCAACACATTTCACAGACAAACCGCGAACTCTCTGGCCCGAGGAGTGACAGTGGCAACGCACACAGATGAACAGAACGCTGCTGTCAGAGCAGTCAAACGCTAAAACACGATGCTCTAGAGCCAAGAGACGGCCCTCATCAAGTTTACTGCGACCACTGCAGGAACCAGGAGGGGGCTCAACAAGGGCTCGAGTGCCACGTAAACAAACTTCGCACCTCCACGCTCCCGCCCAGGGTCTCCAAACATGTGGCACGGGCGCTGAGGCAGCCGAGGGCTTACTAAGCAATTCAACACCCGACAGATCTATGGGGTCCCACAAAGGCAGGAGGCGGGCCGCGAGGCGCAGGGTGCAGCGGGCCGCCTTAATTAATTTGTCCGTGACATCATTGGCTTCGGCCGAGCTGGGATGCAAGTCTATAGCATGCTTAGCTCCAACATCGGCCCAGTAGTTGCCTTGCCTACGCCATCTCTCTTCGCTGGAGATGCCTTGCTCATCTCGGTCCTTATGAGCAGCAACTTTCTCCACGGGGAGGAGGGAGGACGCGGTGGAGTAGCACTGGAGGAAGGCCCCCGAGTACATGCGCTGACCAGAGAGGTGGGCCGCCTTAGGCAGGTCAGCGATCTTAACAACGTTGAGGCAATCTGACAGGGCCGAAGCGTGGCCTGGGATGCCGAGCATGTGGGCCCACGTGTAGGCCGAAAACTCAGCACTCTGTGGGGTCTGAGGATAGGGCGCCCAGACAGGGGCTCTGAATTCGGCAACACACCTACCAGCAGAGTCAACCATGGCCACGCAGGACGCGGCCCGACTTAATTCACGGATGGGGTGCCGAGTGCACGAGCCGTCAATAAAGAGGGACCCCCAGAGCTGCCTGTCTAGGGGGCCGCCAACAGGGGAGACCTGATCGGTGTCATGCCACACAACCATAAGACCATCATCAGCATCCGTCGCGGGCTTCGGGCTGAAGTCGGCGGGATGGGCGAAAGCCCCTGAGATGAACGGGAGCAAAACAGACCTATCACTGCCTTCGGCCTCGAGCGCGGCCTCAATCTCTCCAGCCTTGACCAAGGCGTTGCGTTTTTCCACTATACACTCCCCCTGACACTTCCACAGCCTATGGAAAATACTATCAGGCTCCCCGCAGAACTGGCAACCAACATCCGTCTGGTAGCCCAGCTGGAGCGCACGCTCCTTAGTGAGGAAGGCTTCGGTGGCGAAGGCTCGAATCCTACCCTTTTCGAGAGCACTATACTTGCTGCTGGCAAGAGCTTCTTTGACAATGTCGTAACACAGCCTGTGCTTAACCCCTCGCTTGGCCGCAGAGTCTCTCTCCAACATACGCAAGTAAGCCTCTTTGCACAGTTTTTTGACAAGGGCAGTGGAGAAAAGACCAAGAGGGATGACGAAGCCACGGTCATCTCTAATGGTCATGAAATCCGTCATCACCCAACCAATCCTAGAGAGAGACATACGCAGGGCAGAGAGGGGGCCAGCCGCACTGCGCCAGGAACACGCTTCCTGGCTAAAAATGTTCGTCCAAGCTCGTCTGAGCTCTGGGAGGCCGATCGCCCAAGGGAACTCGCCCACCTGAGACAGCCAGACTTCCTTCGACCACCGAACTATGGGAGAGCACGCGGTTCTCCAACAAGGGTCCGAATCGAGGATGGCCGAGGTGGTGAGCGAACGAAGCTTCGAGAGAGGACGAACCGATCCGAAGAGTTTCCTGCGGAGGAGGAGGAGGTCATGATCGGAGGTCCCCGTGATCTCACTCCCGTAGCTGGCGCCGGCCAAGGGGCCAGCCGAAAAAACCTTGATGATGGCGCCCCTCTTGAGCACCTTATTCTGTCTGCGGAGCCGCTTGGTGCGCCTACAGGCGGCCGCAAGCCTAGACTTCAGCTTGGCACACCTACCTCCGACCCTGAGCGCGCGACCAGCGGTGTAGTCGACGCCTAGGTTGACGGCAGAGGACGAGGGTTGGGTCGAGAGCTCAGCCAACTGGGACGAAACCTGCTCCCCAACAGCACGCGAAGAGGCAACAATACAGGTCTTGTCCAGGGCGAAACTGCAACCCAAAACCTCTTCCACCACCCCCTTCAACTGCTGCGCACAACCGACCACAGAGGCGATGACCTTCGAGGGGGGACCCACACACGAGAGGCCAAGGTCGTCGATGTAAACATCGAGCTCAAGGATGGGCTGGCGAGTGATCCTGTCGTAGCCCTCCATCCCGTGAACACGGATGAAAGTGGTGGCGAAGCTGCAGCCCGCCACCACTCCACTCAAAACAAAAAAGGGGCCCTCAACGATGCCTCCCAAACTGAGAAAGCGCCCGCACTGGTAGGCAAAAAGAGCCACCCTAGCAATGACGGGCGGGAACCCATGCCGAGCACATCTCTCTTGCAGGGCGGCCAAGGGGATGTGTTCGTAAAACTTACGAAGATCGAAGAGGACACTGCAGGCGGCATCTCCCCTCTTGACGCCGGCTTCGGACCGAACGGCCTGTCTCCACACAACGTCGGCCGCCCCTCGATGTCTGCCAGCGGCCCAGTACCGTCTGGGGCGTTGCTGCTCCCAGGCCAGGGCCAGGGGGCGACGGAGACGCCCCCAAACCCTGTACCAGGAGCAGAACACCCCGATCGGCCTGTAGCCTCCAGCAGGCTTCGAGAGGAGAGCAAGAAGGACGACCGAAATCTGGGGCGGCAGGCAACCCAGGGCTTCAATGAGAGCAAACACCATGCTGAGACACTCCAGCGCTGGATCTCCCAGGAGCGAGAAATGGCGGCAGTGGAACCCGTCCAGGGACACGGCCGACCCAGGCTTATATCTTTTGGAGGCGGCTCTAATCTCATCGACGCTAAGACGAGGAAGCGGCTCCAAGATTCTCCCCGAAGGCTCGACCCCCGAACCCTGGCCCCACGCAGCACTAAAGCGAGCACCTTCAGCCCGCAACAAGGAGAGGGGGTCTGACACGGTGCAACCTTTGGCGCTAAGCGTGGTGGTCGGGGTCCACGGGGAGGGATCTCGGGTGATCTGATGGACTCGCCGCGAGCCCGAAGAGACGCCGACGTGCAGCCAGGCAGACCAGTCCTCACGAGCCTGCTTGGCGAAGAACTTGTTGGCGGCCTCGAGTTCATCTTTTAACTCAACCTCGAACTCCTCAATATCATCGATCGTCTGGTCGGAGGCGCCAGCAATGCGAGCAGCACGATAAAAAATTTGGGTCCTGGAGCCCACGTGCTGCGCGATGTGCGTCGGCGGCTGGCAAAGCATGAGGCCCAGCTTATCCGACAAACGGAGGTCGCCTGCACGGCGAGCAAGAACTAAGGCGTGCCACTGAGCCGCCAGCCAACGAATAGCGCGGTGCTCAGGGTACTTGCTGCGGCCGTCGGCAGTGAGGAGAGAGCGCCAGACCAACTGAGGCCCCGACCCACGACAGCCCTTCTTGAGCAGCTCGGCCCCCAGAATCGGCACAAGGTCGGACTCGGCTCGGTCCGCCCACGCCTGATACAACGGACCCAAGAGCTTGTGGGCCCCCCAAAAATCCTGTTTTTCAACCTTGTCCAGGGCCTCCTTGGCAAGATCGAGCTCACGGGCCCAGGAGGAACCTTGAGGCCGAGGTCCGAACACCGCCTCCACAGGATGCGGGGGGGGCTTCCGAAACGACAACGCCTGCAAAACGGCAAGCTGAGGGAAGAAGATCAAGTTGACAGGTCGGTGGGGGGTCAAGGACGTAGAGAAATCGACGGCGCACTCTCTCACACCTTTGGCCAGCCCCCCCGAGCAAATAAAATAATCAAAGACAGAAGGCTTCCCCGACGGGAAGTGCGTGCACGAAGCTGGAGCCACAAGAACACCTCGCAATTTACTGACAAACTCGGTATCTTCCAGAAGAGGTGGCTCGAGGTTGTGGTCAGCTCCGGCAACAAAGGGCAAATCACAACTGGTGAGGAAAAGACCGAGACGAGACAGGATTCCACGATTGCGATCTGACAACTCTTCAGTGTGGTAGAGGTAAGACGAGACAACAACGATGGGGGAGGTGCCAGGAAGGTGGATGGAGCCCGCAAGACACCTGCCTGGAACAATCTCTCCTCCTTCCATACCCTGAAGTCCAATCCAATCCTTCACAAAGATGGCAACCCCCGCCGAGGTGCCTGCCTCGGTCTTCTCAGCCTCGGACCAGAGGGACTTCCAGCCCCTCTTGATACACCACGCGTTGGCCGCCTGCACGTCTTCCCCTCTCAAGCGGTGCTCCTGACAAAGGACTATATGGGCGTGTGAAAGGCTTTCCAAAAGGCCACGCATGGTGCCCCATGAGTTGCAGTTGATGGTCTTAATACACAGCTCAACACTGTTGGGATCAGGTCTCGCACCTCCATCCTTGACAGGAGCCTGCTTGGGAGAGGAAACAGACTGCACGGGCTGCCGTGGGGCGTCGGAGCCGACGCCCGCGTTCTGAGACCTTAAATCAAGCCATCCTGGCAAAGGTTGGGGACGGGCAGACTGGCGAACCAGAGAAGGAGGGCTGACCTTCGGCAGCTCCGATCCAAGCTCAGCCTGACCAGAGACGCGCAATCCTCGCTCATGGAGAAGGGACTCGAATCGATCGTCCACGTCGGCCAAAGGAAGCTGAACCACAGTGACCGAATGGACGCTCTTGCCTACGCCTGCTCCGAGCTGAGCAACTGGGTAAAGCAGGGAAGGCCGAGAGAAATCGCAGGCAGCGCGCGTGCACGTCTTGCCTGGCCTGGCGTCCAGCTGTAACGACGAGGACGGCGACGCGACCGCATCGGCACGGGCAAGCAGCGACGACCATCGCGACCGAACCGATCTATCCTTCGTCTGGACACCAGGACTTCTAAGAAAGCGAGGGAGGCCCCTCCTGCGCCAGAGATCGACACGAGCCAGATGCAGACAGTCCGCGACTATAACATCGGCTGGCCCAAAAGCTGGCGGCCAGGCAGGACAGGAAAGATTGCAAGAGTGCTGCAGGGGTCCCCCCTGAAGGCTAGCAAGCTGGCAGCTCAGAAGCGGAACTTCATGACTCCATGGGCGTTGCTCCTCCAGGGGGGGCGGCCTGAGACTGTATCTGGGCGATCCTGTCCGCGCGCTGGCGAAGGGCTGCAGCTGAGGCGGCGCCGTCGGCGTCTGCTGCGGCCGCAGCGGCTCCAGGTGCCGCAGCGACGGGCCCGCTGGCCGCGGCTGCAGCGGCGGACGCGCTGCCTGCAGGAGCAGCACCTCCATCGCCTCCAGCAGGAGCTGCGCTGCCCTTGCCAGGGCCGACGACAGGACCCGAAGCGGCTGGGACCGTGACAGCAGCACCTGCGTTGGTCTTCCGCTTCTTCTCGTTCTCGTCTTTGAGGCGCTGCAGGTGGGCTTGGTGTTCCACCTTGATGGCCTCCACCTTGGACTTCGACTCTTTGAACAGGTTGGCGGCCATGGCGGCGATGCCCTCGCGAAGCTGCGTCGCCCTGCTCTGCAGCTCCTGCTTGTCCGACAAGAGACATCCAATAGTACTTCGCACCAAACCTTAGGAAACCGCACAATTTTGACATATTTGCTTTCCTCGTGTCCACGGCGCCCACGACGGCCACGCATGCCCCCTAATATCGGCCCACGCGGGCTTCCAGGGGGTCCCAGAACGGTCCCGGGCAGCCTCAGGACAGCCCAAGGAGCGCCCAGGACAGCCCAAGAGGGCTAGAAGAGGACGGGCCCGAGGCAGCCCCACAGGCGCCCAAGACCGCCCTAAACGGCCTAAGACGGCCCAAGACCCGCGCCCAAGACGGCCCCAAGAGGCCCCCCCCCCCAAGAGGTCAAAGGAGGCCCTCGAGCTCCTCCAAGAAACGTGCAAGAGGGCTCCCAGAAGCAAAAGTCGCCCCAAAACGTGGAAGAACGCACAATTTGAACATATATGCTCTCCTCGTGTCCACGGTGCCCACGGCGGCCATACAAGCTATACGAAGGCGCGGCCTCGTTGCCGACGCCCCCGCCACAGCCGTGAGCATAGGTTTTCGGTGAAATCTCCGCCGTTCCTCCGAGAGCCACTCCAAAAAGATGTCGTGGACGGAGTCCACGGGTCAGCCCTAGTCAGCTACAGCTCCGTGCTCAGCGCGGGCGCGAATTGCGTGCAATGGCAGCGCGCTCTCTCACTGCTCAGCGGGGTGTGGAAAGTGAGGTAGGAGCCACATGTCACCAGCGACAGCTCTGGGATCAGCGCGCATGCGAACGGCGAGCAGTGGCAGCAGGCTCTCTCGCTGCTCAGCGAGACGCGGGAGGCGAGAGTGGAGCCAAGCGTGATCAGCTACAGCTCTGGGATCAGCGCGTGCGCGAAAGGCGAGCAACGGCAGCGGTCTGTAGCGCTGCTCGGCGAGAGGTGGGAAGTGAGATCGGAGCCAATTGTCATCGGCTACAACGCTGAGGCCAGCGCGCGCGAGCAAGGCGGACAGGGGCAGCGAGCCAAGGCATTACCCAGCGAGGTGCGGGAGCCGGGGCCGAAAGCAAACGTCACCAGCTACACCGCTGGGATCTGCGCTGGGCGGCTGCGTGCGAGAAAAGCGGCCAGTGGCAGCAGGCTCCACTGGAACCCCCACAACGCTGGAACCAGCGCCCGTGCGATGAGAGGGCGGCGGCAGCGAACCGAGGAAGAAGACGAGGAGGAGGAGGAGGAGGAGGAGGCTGAGGAGGTAGAGGAGACGCAGGAGGTGACCGAAGAGGAGGAAGAGAGGACGGATGAGAACGACGCGGCCGAGGAGGACGGCGCCGCGGAGGCGCGAGGCCGACGCGGGAGAAGGGGCGGCAGCGACGCAGGCGCTGGGAGGCCTGCAGCGACGCAGGCGCTGGGAGGCCTTCACCGCCCCTGGCTGGGCATGGCGGCTGAGCAGACGGTCGGCGGCGGCAGAGGGCTAAAGGTAGGTCCGGGCGCGCCGGGGACTGACGCTGACTGGCTGACTTTTCGTCTTACTCGGGTGCTGTGCTGGACCACGCGAGCGCGCAGGCATTGCATCGGGCCAGAGACAAGGCAAGACTGTATAGCTGCGGCCTCTCTGAGCAGTGAAAGTTCCGCACGCGCCCCGACGTTGCACCCGCAATAGACTTGCATGTCTGCTGTGCTGCTCACTCTGCTTACCTGAAGGCTGCTGCCGCCGTCGGCGCGCCGCGCCCCGCCCAGATGGCTGATACTTCCCCGCAGCGGGCCATGCGTGTTGTTCACCCCGCAGGCGAAACTCCCAGCGCGCCCCACTTGGTTTCAAATCCATGGTCCGCCCGGCCCCTAGTAGATGAACATTTTCTCCGGCTCCGACAGTCTGACGGTTGGCGCTGGGCCACCCTGCACGTCGGAGCTTCTTTCCAACCAGCGCTCACTCGCGACTCTTCCCCAGGCGCGTTGCAATGTACGACTGCCGGCAGTCACATACATGTTATTTCAGAACCTGCGCGCGGGATACGCGGAGCTCCACGTAGACAGCAGTTCGGACGGACAGGGCGTGAGAGCGCCCTCTTTGCGGGGGGGACGGGCGGCTTTGCCTAGCCTGTCCTGCATGCAATGGTGCCAACCCGCGTTGAGCCGGCAATTATATATCCTGCCCCTTTTCCTGTTCTGCGTGGCACGCGCGCAGTGGGAGCTTCACTCCATGCAGGCAGCATGGGCCCGCCGCCTGTTGGGATGCGCTTGTGGTCCCCCTATTCCGTCTGAGGTCGTGCTTGCCCAAAGTGGCTGGCGCCTGCGGCTGGGGACCAGCAGCATTTCTGGGCGCAGCGGGAAAAGATACAACTGGGCTCTCCAACCTTCGCCCCCTGCCCGCCCCCGCCTCCGCCAGCCCTTCTTCTCCCCAAGCCCGCTTTAGGCCCCATCATTTCATTTCATTTCATTTCATACCGCAGCGACGAGGGCCGGAGCACCGCGCGACCGCGCGCGCCGCCCCAGCGCGCCCCCCCGCGCGCGGCCCGCTCAGGTCGCAGCCGCCCCTGCGCTCCCGGGGCAGGGCCGCGGGGCCGACCCCGTCTCGGGAAGGGTCTTTCACCCCCGTCGTGGGTCGGCCCAGGCGCCACCGCGGGCAACGGCGCCCTGGCCTCGCGGCCAGTGCGACTCCTCCCCGACCGGCACCTCAGAGGGCAAAAGGGGAGGGGCGGCGCAGCGGGCGGCGAGGTGCAAGGGGGGGGCAAAGTTCGCTCCTCCCCCTCCCCGGCCGCTCGCGGCACGGGGACGGACAGAAGCCAGGAGGCCGCGCGAGCGGTCGAAAGAGGAAAAGAAAAAGGAGGGGGACGAGGCACCAGGCATTGGGCAGCCAGATGGCTTGGGGGAAGACCGCCGCCACAGACGCACAGAGCTGCGCGGCTGCACTGGGCCCCTGGGCGCGGCAGCCTCGCCCAGCCCTTAAAAGAACAAGGGCCAATCGCAGCCAGATCCCAACCGGATCCAGCGCCACAAGCGGCGGTGAAATTGCTTAAGTGCCCCTGGGGGGCTGGGCCGCAGGCCCCCCACCAGGTCGGGAAGGAATTTCGAACGGGCGCGAGCCTATCGAGTCGTGCAAGGCGCGCGCCACGTAGAGAACGTGCACCTCTCTTCAGGCGGCGGCCCCTCGCGGAAGAGCTGGTACATGCACATGGCCGCGTGCGATAGCGGCTGGGGCAGGGCGCGAGACTCCAAATCGGCACGCTGCGCGGCCTGCCTGGGGCAGCCACACACAGCATGGGCAATGTCCACCTGCGCAGCTCCGCAAGCAGCACAGCGGTCCAGAGTGACGGGGAGACACGGCACGCCAAGGACTGGGAGGGGCCATGCCCCGGACATACGCGCAACGGACCACATGCGAAAGTCGCGCCACATATGTGGCCCAAAATCCAACTGAAGTAGGGCCATCGGTAGCTGGTTGGGCTCGGGGACGAGCACAGCAAAGGACATCCCGAGCGTGGGCAAACAGGCGCCGGTCGCGCGTTGGAACGCGGCCCGATCGCGCGCCCGCAGGGCCGGGCGAACCACCTGGAGTTTGAAGTCACGCAGCAGAGACCTACGCAACTGCAGAGAGCCCTGGGCGCCACGCAGAGGGTGGCGGAAAGCTGGGTGGACATCGATGTCCAGGACAGGTGGCGCGAGCTCTGCCATGCGGGCGGCGACGGCGCTCGCCCAGGAGGCGCACGTGAGGCGGCGCGCCAGCGCGAGCATGCGGGTGCCGGGGTGGTCGGGAGGCTGCGCCAAAAGACGGGCGCGCGCCATGATTGCTCGCTCGAGCATCCGCGTGCCCAACCGGCACGTCCAGCCGCATTGCGCAACGACCACCTCGCCTGGCAGAGGGGGGCCAGTGGTGCACGCCAGGAGCCTCCTAGCCCACGCGGCCTGCATGCGATTCAACTCATACTCAGCCCGATGGGCCAAGAGCAGAAAAGGAGAAGGGTATAAGATAGCGCTCTCGACCCGGAGAGGGACCTGCGCAGAAAGGACGGGGAGGCCGAATCCGCCGCTCTCCCCAGCGTGGAAAAGCGCTTCAAACAACGCGTGGCCGCGGGCCAAAACAAAGCGGAGGAGGGGTTGAAAGGTGAGTTCGGCGTCAACGAGAACGCCAAGCACCAGCTTCTGATCCACGACGGGGCAGCCCACCCACCCGGGGTCGGGGCTACCAGCAACGGCCATGGCCGCTGTTTTACCAGAGGCGTAATTAAAGTCGGCACGGACAGCGCGGGCAAACCGGCTACACGCAGAATCTGGCTCGGCAGATACAACGGCGCGGAGGGCGCCTGGGGACGGGCAAGGGACAGTCAGATCGTCAGAGAACTGCAGTGGCTGCAAGTGCTCCGCACCCAGCGCGTCCTGGGCTGCGGCACGATTGGCTTCAGTGGCCACTCCGCACGCCCACTCGGCCAGTTCCGCCGCGGCTCGAGCCCACGGCGCGCCCTCGCCCAGTGCCGTTGCGGAGACGCTAGTCGCGATCGCCGCGGCCGCGTTGACGGAGGGGGGTGAAGGGGGGCGGAGTGGAAAGGGAGGGGGAGGGTCCGCGCCAACTGGACAAGCGCGCCGGTAGACTGGCGGAACCCAGGTTGCACAACCCTGCGGCAGGACAGCCATTACAGCATCAGCTAGCCACTTCACCTCGGCATTAAACACATACGCCGAAAAACGCTTACCTTGGGCGGTGCGGCAGGGCAGCCGAAAAAACTCAGACGCCAGCCCCTGGAGGGCTACAAACTGGATGTCCATCTGGATGAAATTTCCCAACAAGAGCCACTCGTCCTCCACCACGCCAGCAAGATACGACGACAGGCGCATGGCATCATGCGAGGCCACATCAAGGGCCCAGCGAAGGTCAGTAAGCGCCCAGTACGTGGGGAGCCCTTGAGCGCCGCGGAGCTGCGCGTGGGGCAGCAGCGCTAGCAACACAAGCAAGGGGTCCCCGACCCCGCCCTGCTGGCCAGCGCCGCAATATTGCGTGAGCGCAGGGCGGTTGCGCTGTGTCCAGCGGGCGTCCACAACCGCAGACATGACAGTGGAGATCGAGATGGGCCGGAGGCACGCGACATCACGCACCACGCGGGGGCCCGACTTGTGAAGCGGTGTAAATTGCCTCGCTGACCAGCATGTGCTGGTGAGACCACAGGACCTAGAGAGATTCGCCAACGCTAGCGCGAGGCGTCGGCCCTGCACGCATGGTGACTTAACGGAGGCGTAACAGCCACGTAGCGCGCTGGAGCCTGCTGCCACGTAGGCTTAACGTGGCAGCAGGCTCTCCCGCTGCTCAGCGAGATGCGAGAGGCGAAGATGGATCCAAGTGTTATCAGCTACAGTTCTGGGATCAGCGCGTGCACGAACGGCGACCAGTGGCAGCGGGCTCTCTCGCTGCTCAGCGAGATGTGGGAGGCGAAGGTGGAGCCAGATGCCGTCAGGTAAAGCTCTGGGATCAGCGCGTGCGCGAAAGACGAGCAGTGGCAGCGGGCTTTATCACTGCTCAGCGGGATGTGGGAAGTGAGATCGGAGCCGAATGTCATCAGCTACAGCTCTGGGATCAGCGCGTGCACGAAAGGCGAGCAGTGGCAGCGGGCTCTATCGCTGTTCTGCGAGATGTGGGAAGTGAGGTCGGAGCCAGATGCCATCAGTTACATCTCTGGGATCAGCCCCGGGATCAGCGCGTGCACGAACGGCGAGCAGTGGCAGCAGGCTCTCCCACTGCTCAGCGAGATGCGGGAGGCGAAGGTGGAGCCAAGTGTCATCAGCTACAGCTCTGGGATCAGCGCGTGCACGAACGGCGAGCAGTGGCAGCGGGCTCTCTCGCTGCTCAGCGAGATGTGGGAGGCGAAGGTGGCGCCAAGTGTCATCAGCTACAATGCTGGGATCAGCGCGGGCGAGAAGAGGGGGCAGTGGCAACAGGCATTCGTGCTGCTCAGCGCGATGCTGGACGCGAAGCTGGGACCCGACGTCGTGGGTTACAGGGCTGGGATTGGGCAGGCAGGCGCTCGCACGGCATGCGGGCAGGGCCGGCGGGCGCTGCGGCCGCGGGCCGCCGAGCTGGGGCAGCTCTGGCGGCCTTCGCGGGCGGCCTTGCCCGGGCACCCCTGTGGTCCATCACGTACAAAAAACTGTCCGTTACGGACAGTTTTTGTACGTGATATTTTACGTACAGTTATGGGTTCCAAGATGTACGTTGAAGTTGTGGCTGTTGGAGCGCGCAGACGCTTTATGAGTGTATCGTTCGGGTTTTCCGCGCTCAGTGCCGTTGAGCACTCGCCCCAGGCGTTACCCAACAAATGGTTTGAGCCAAAATGGCGACGGAGGAAGAGGATAAGGAAGAGGAGGCAGCGGCGGCGGAGGAGGAGGAGGAGGAGGAGGAGGAGGAAGGAGGAGGAGGGGGAGGGGGAGGAATGCCCCCCCCGCTCCTCCTCCTCCCCCTGCCCCGCGGCCGCGGGTGGCGCCTTGACCTTGACGTCCAAGCGGGCGGCCGCGCGCTCGCCGCTCGCCCGCTCCTCTTCCTCTTCTCCCTCCTTTTATCCGCAACATGTTCCATTGTTGTTTCTCATCCTCAAAGCCCCTCTCCTCCTCCCCCTCCTCCCCTCATCCGCTTCCCTTTCCTCCTCATCCTCCTCCTGCTCCTCCTCCCCCTGGCCACCCCTCCCTCCTCCCCCTCTTCCTTCTCCTCCGCCTCCCCCTCCTCATCCTTCCCCGCCCCCCTCCCCCCTCCCCCCCTCCTCTTCCCCCATCCTCCTCCTCCCCGTCCTCCTCCTCCTCCGCCTGTTCCCCCTGTTCGCCCAGCCCCTCCTCCACCTGCTCCTCCTGCTTATGCTGCTCCTCCTGCTCCTTCGGCCCCTCTTGGTCCTTTCTCGGATTTCGGCTCGATCGATTGCCCTGGTTTCTCTGATTTCGTTTTCACTGGTTGTCTTGCTTCATCGGATCTCGACGTCGCTGGTTTTCCTGGTTCCTCGGATCTCGACTTTGCTGGTTCCCCTGGTTCCTCGATCTCGACTCTGCTGGTTTTCCTGTTCCTCGGATCTCGACTTTGCTGGTTTCCTATTTCCTCGGATCTCGACTTTGCTGATTTGCACGGTTACTCGGAAGGGGGGGGAGGCTGATGGGGGAGGAAGAGACGGTGGGGATCTGTTTACATGTGTGCTAATTTGTCCGACACCTCTTCCCACGCAAATAGCAAACTGTTGTTATGCGTGTTTTGCGTGATGTTTGTGGGGTTACTTTTTACACAAGGAAAGGCATCGACAGTAACACGCACTCCTCGAACGTCACCTGGGACTGCTCGCGACATGCACCTTTCAAAACTCTATTGAGCCCCTCGTCTGTCCAATTTGCGTAGAACCGTGGGTTCCCCAAGAACGCAGCCCGCTGAAGCATGTGCCACAGGATGTGGCGCTTTGGCGTAAGCAATCGCTCACAATGACGGGTGAGAGAACAAAACCGTTTCCAATGTTCCAAGCACTCATCTATGTCGGAGTCACAGAATTTCCAGCCGATATTATCCATGCGGTAGCACAGTTTGATCATGCATTCAGCGGCCTCGAAAAGTCGAACCGATTCGCGCTGCAAGCGGCCTTGAATCTTCCAACGACGGTTGAACATGTGGACTAGAAATAACAGGAAGCCCCATGTTTCAGCGCCTTTCGTCCTCAACTTCCTGTCTGAATTTGTGCCAAACAACTTGGCACTCATGGCGTGGATTTCCGCCAGAGTCGAATTCAAACCTGTTTCTTTCCATTCGGTGTAGAACCCATGAAGTTCGTGCTTCATAGCAATGGCAGCGACCTCGAGATTGTGCTCCACTGTCCCTGCCGTGCCCCACAGGCCAGCGTCAATCGTTGCCCACGCGAGCTCCCTACACAGATCCTTCATGCAGCCGAGGTATAGCGCGTGCAGCGAATCGATGCAAGTATGCGTGCACGGGTCGACGCCAAATTCGATATCATATATGGGGTTTCTATGCCGAGCAATTGTTTCAGCAGACGGTCTCCAAATAAGAATTGGGCATGGAAACTGCGTGATTCTGAATATTGCTGACACATCTGGCATCCACTTTGTTGGCTCCACCCTGTCCCCCTGCTGGAGACCGAGGGCGGGCAAAGCAACCTTAAGGGCTAGACCCTTTGACGAACTGCTTCCAGATCTTTTGTCGTAGAACAACACGTCGCACAGGGCCTTGTGTGTGTCATGCGACAGAACAACAACATGCTCGCACATCTGACAGGCCCAATCGTAATCACCGACAACGTTCTCTCTGAAAGGAGACCCAGTTAAACTCCAGCCAACATCGAGATACAAGTTGTCGCCAAACCCATTGCATTGGAAGCACGGCCTCAAACTGTCGCCCCACGAGGGCCACCCAAACGTCGTCGATAATTCAGCCCAGTCGGCCTTGCTATAGATGAGCACACCTCTTGCGCGCATCAATTTGCCAGCCAACATCTTCCTGTATGAATCGTCATCTTGAAATTCCGATCCGTCGTGGCGCTCAAGTGGGAAGGACCCTTTACACAAGCTGCGTAGGCTCCATGCTATGAAAGAAAAAATATTGAAATATGTGCACCAGCCCCTGCAGCCGCAATGACACGCAAGCTTCTTGCGTACTAACGCGAATAACACTCGAGATTGCGTGACCATGTTCACTAACCAAAAACCGACTGCTGTGTCGGTTTGGCTGCACGGGACACCATCAGTGAACAACCCCAGCGGTATGATTGGCGAGTCTGGCCCCAGATGTTCTTGGACAATTGGGTTCTCGAAGAAACACGGTGGCATTTCCATCGAGTCGATCGCATCTTGAACGTCAGCAATGATACTTGGGTCATCTTCCAAACTCTCTGCAACCAGCTCGTGTGGCACCATGCAAGTGAATGTGTGTTCATCGCGCCCCAGCCTGGCCTTGGAGTAAGACGGGGCGGTGAATCTGTAAAGCTTTTTTGTTCTGTCTGGAGCATATGCTGGCAGCTTTCGTTTGACAAGCCTGGAAAAATGCCCAGACGGGGCGCGTGGGTCCACGCTGTATGCGTCGGCATCCGCAATGCCAGCGCGCGATGCGTAGTACATGACCGTGCAGAATTTCTTTGCATTGATAGACCGACTGAGGAGCAGACAAATCATATAATCAATGAACTCTTGGCCTGGTGTCGCGCGAGCACCCTCGGCGTCCGACTGCGAAAACTCGCCGTCTGACGCGCCATCGATGTCACCGTGAGCCAACAATTCAGAATCAACCGATGCTTCTTCCCACTGCGAATCAGAATCAACCGATGCATCTTCCCACGCATGGGCCGCGGGTTCTGGAGCAACTGTCGGCGTGGCCCAGCTTCGCGGCATGAACTAGCGATGGTCGGGCCAGGGGTCTGAAGCAACGCGCCCTGCAGAGATCTATTAAGCCAAAACGGCTGCGGAAAAGGAGCGGGGAGGGAGGAGGAGGAGGGGGCGGATGGGGAGGAGGGAGGCGCGAGCAGCACAGCAGCAGCATCAGTAGGGGGGCCCGAGGCTCTTCTATATGGACTGCGGTAGGCAGAGCGACGAGCAGCCACGAATTTTGCGCACGTCGAAAGCGACGAGGACGGGGGAGAGATTTCCCGTGGCCGTAAGGGTCCTTAGAGCCAGGAAGAGGAAGAGGAAAGAGGGGGGTAGGATAGCACAACCGAGCACGGGCATTCCAGGGGGTCGGAGGGCGACTGGGCATTCCAGGGAGCCGTCGGGGCCGGGGCAAAGTCTGGGTATGTCGGGAATGTTTTTTCTCCGGAGTAGGGGGACCTTTAATCCTCACCCCCTAGCGCGTGCCCCTGTAGATTCATGTCGACACTAGGTCGCGTCTCTCCCCCTCCTCCTCCTCCGCTTCCTCCTCCTCCTCCTCCTCCTCCGCCTTCTCCTCCCCCATCCTCCTCCCCCTCCTCCTCCCCCTTCTCCTCCTCCTCCTCCGCCTCCTCCTCCTTCTCCTCCTCCCTCCCCCTCCTCCTCCTCCCCCATTCCCCTCGGTAACAAGGGCTCTTCTTTTGAAGGCTCACATGGCATCTAGCATGCGACTCCAAGCGCTCGGCAATCAACCGCGGCCATTGCCATCTGCAGCTCCCCCTAGCTAACGCTCTGCAGAAAATCACAGAATCCCAGAAACCGCCACTCAAT
Organism: Prorocentrum cordatum; assembly: GCA_963575745.1. Lineage (NCBI taxonomy): Eukaryota > Dinophyceae > Prorocentrales > Prorocentraceae > Prorocentrum > Prorocentrum cordatum. The sequence goes on along the minus strand of CAUYUJ010014378.1, from coordinate 190,142 downwards.
TCGAGGGCCCGCGACGATTCAACAGTTGTTCAATAGTTTTTCAATAGTTTTTCAATAGTTGAATTGGGTGGCGATTCAATTGTTTTTTTGAGGATGTCTCAAGCGAAACCGTTGATTCAATAGTTAATTCAATAGTTGATTCAATAGTTGTTTCAATAGTTGTTTCAATAGTTCGGGAACTCCAAATTTCGGGCTCGGGAACCAAATTCGCACCTCGCGGGCGCGAAAATCGACTCAAAGCTTGCGGTTTTCCTGATGGGCTGGTCGGATTTCACCCAAGCGTGCGTCGACCCGAAGCATGTTTCACACTCCAGGGAGCACCGCAACCGTTGCTGAAGCGAGGCAGTCAGAATTTCAGCGCTTTCTTTGCCTCGCCGAGCCTCTCCACGATGCTCTGCAACTCGGCAACTTTGCTCTGCAAGTCCTTGAAGGACTGCATCTCGACGACGAGCCTCGCAGTCGTGTGGTTCGCCTTGAACTTCTTCTGGTCTTTCTCCAGGACGAACTCTCTCCCGACGGGGCTCAGGGATGCCTTCAGGTCGTCGATCTTCTCCTTCAGCATGTCCTGCTTGTCGCCGCGCGCGAACTTCCAGTCAGCAGTCTCGTCGTTGATCTGCGAGAGGATGTCGATCGCAGTGTGCGTGACGGAAACGAAGTCGTGCTTCACCTTGCCAGCCTCCTTGAAGAGCTTCTCGATCTCCTTCTTCTTCTGTTTCGTATCGGCATCGTCGATGGGCGGCTCCTTCGGCGGGTTCTTGATCGCATCCTTCGGGCCCTTCGGGTCCTTCGGGAGCCTCGGGTGCTTCTGGTCCGTCTGCGGGCCCTTCGGCTCCTCGGGAGTGCCAGTTGGAAGGTCACCGACGGCTGCGTGGGAAGACACGCTCTGCACCAGCTCCGACCAGCTCTGCTCGAACGTCTCCTTCCAGCTCTCCTCGACGATCGCGAAGATAGTCATGTCCGACTGGCTGTGCTTCTTCACGAACGGGTGGCCCATGGCCAAGCACTTGAGGGCCGCGGTAGAAGCTCCTTTGCGGGCAGCCTGGCATTTCCAACCGCCGAACTCCTCTACCATCTTGCCGAACGTCATGTACTTGTACTCTGCCTTTGTGGACTCCTTCAGCGTAGTCGTGTGGGTCTTCTTCTTCACGAGCGCCCCTACTGTGTCGAGGGCCCATTTCATCCTGTACTCTTGCTGCCCGTTCCTGTCTTTCTTGTCGTAGAGCTCCTTCTCCTTCTTGTCTTGCGCAAGCTCGTCGCGGAACCGATTGCCATAACTGCTGCGGGTGTTGAAGGCGCCCGTCTGGATGACTTCTTGCAACGACGTGAGCAGCTTCTCGTCCTTCGAGGCCAGCTTGGATTCGGCGTGGGCTCGCTTCGCCGACTCAATCAAGCACTCGGCGCGAGCTTCATGATTGAGCATGTGGCCCATCACCCTGTCGAACTTCGCCATGTTCTCCTCCGTCAGCTGCGCCCCCACCTCGCTCTCCAGGAACTCATCGGCACGGCCCGCCTCGACGCCTTGGACGATCACATCCTTCATCGAAGCGGCAGGGGCCTGATCGTCTCTGGCCTCGAGGATATTGCTCTGACCATTGGTCGTGCTGAGGGCTGGCGCAGGCTGCATCGGCACGTCTGCTAAGGCCTCCGAGAGTACAGTGTGTACGTCAGCGGCAATCGATGGCGCCGCTTCGCTGGCCGCTGAACTGACGTCCACTGTGCTCCCGCCGATGCCGCCGATGCGCCTTACGGGAGTCATGAACTCGTCAATCCTTCTGTACTTTGTCTGGGGCGCATCAGCCTGTGGGACTGACGTCACCGCTGTGCTGGCGTCGGACTCGTGCTCATCCGTGGGTGGCTGCTTCGGCGTGGCTTGTTTCTGTTTCTTCGCGGCACCTGCTGCTTTCCGAGGGGCCGCGACCTTCATCGGGCACAACGGTGCCATGAATGTATCCTTCTGGACCAGACCCGTGGCTGACGGTCTGAAGCAAATCCGAAGCGACTCTCGAACCAAAATAGCTACGGAGGGGGTTGGGTGGAGGCGCTGAAGGTAGTAGCAGCGAAGGAACGTGGCCACGTGCATCGCCCATCTTGTTAGAAGTTCGAGCTGCATCCAGCCTGAGTCGGTCGGTTCCCTTCTCTCCCCTCAAGGGTTCGGCTCCCTCGCCCCGCCTCGCCCTCCCCCATCCTGCCCCCCAATGGAAAGGCGTTTCCGTTCCACTCAAGATGGCCCCAAGATGCCCCCAAGACGCCCCAATATGGCCCAATATGACCTTAAGACGCCGCAAGATAGCCCCAAGGCCAAGGGGGATTGCTTTTCACGCGCATGTTGATGCATGCGTTGTACATGAGTTGCTTCGCTGGCTCGATCGGCAGGGTGCCGACTCCTACCGATATGGATTGCTGCGTCTCGCGACGCTGCCTCCGATCAGCCACTGATCTAATCGGAAGCGGAGTGCTCCGCATCTTGGAAGATCTGGGCACACGAGCGCCTCGGGGGGCCGCAGTCAGCTGCTGACCCCAGCCACGCGGTCATTGCCGCAAGGTGCGCCTCAGAGGAAGCAGATGCGGATGGCGCAATTGGCTTCTGGGGAATGGCGGCGTCACCGCACTTCGGCGTTGACGCAGCAGGCCTCCGCTTTGATGGAGGAGTGGCTGCGTCCTCACTGGCAGCAGGCCTCTTCAGGGCGACGTGGCTGTCGCGCCCCTCCGTCTTCGTGGGGCTGGTCACCGTGGAGCTGTCCTTGCCGTGCACCTTCTTGAGCTCGCCCTTGCTCTTCCACTCGGTGATGGCTTTATTTCTCGCCTCCCTGAGCGCCGTCCTGTCACCCTGCTTGATGTTGCCCGTGCGGTACTGCTCAGCGATCGGCTTCATGATGGAGAGGCCTGTCAACACGGCCTCGTGGTTGTTCGGAAGCCTCTGGTTGTGGCCCTTCAAGTCCGCAAACGTGTCCAGGCGCATCATGAGAATCTGTGAACCTTGCTCGTATAATGACATTAATAAGTGCCTGTCGACCCTCTGGTCGATGTACAGTTTGTTACGGGTTATGCTGGACTCTTCTTCCCAGAGGGGGCCTTCGCCAGACTTCGCGTGGCTTGCCTTTGTCAGGTTCTCCCAGCGCTCCTTGGTCATGTCGTTGATCTCCTTGGTATAGCCGTCGTGCCATTCTGCAACAATCGGGTCGTCCGAGCTGAGCTTCGCAACGTTAGAAGTATTGATCGGTAGAGACAACTCTTCTTTTGCCTTGCCCTTAACGACCTTGCGCCTGAATGCCAAACCCAGCTCCAAGTTCCATCCGACAGTGCAGTCATCCTTGCCCTTGCCGCTCTCATCATCGTCCTCGTCGTCGGCGGTGGGGCAAGGTGAGGTCGCGAGTCCCAAGTCGACCAGCCACTTCGCAGGTTTTTTGACAGATGTTGCTTTTTTGACACTAGCGCAGAGATTTCGAATGCGGAGCTCCATTGTGTTGATCCAGTCCTCTCGGTGCGCATCCTTCACGTTCCAATCTGCTTTGTGGTTGTCGAAGACGCTCCCTAGGCACTTCTTCGCGTCGCCGCTAGTGATGCTCATATTCGGGACGGCGTCCTGAATAGCCTTGATGAAGTCAACGTACTCCGTGACCCTCTTCTTGTCCAGCGTCGCCTTCTGCGTGTTCTTCTCCTCCGAGTACTTGATCAGCGATTTGCCACTCTGCACAGCTCGTTGCTCGATGACCGTTTCGAACTGTTTCAAACCATCTGAATCCAACTTTGAAGCAGAGCGCTGCACCATTAGCGCGAGAAGAATCAAACGTGAACCGGATCGCCAAAACATCTGGCTTGAGCCCAAACTGGCTACTGAAAGTATTGTGGATGGATGGGTGACTGCAGGGGGGCGGTGGCGCTATGTATCGCAGACAGCCCCGCGTGTCCATGACATCGAGAGTAGGCAACGCGTGTCCAAGAGGCCCCCGACCTGAGTGAGAATCCAAACGTTCCAACGCTTTGCCCCCCATCCCAAGCGTTCCATGTCCTCTCGAGGCCCTGTTAAAACTATGTTTTTTCTCTACGTCACTTCTTTTCTATACTCGGATTACAACGTTTCGATTTGTATGATAAGAATGTATGATTGTTTTTGACACAAGGGGGTGGCAGACTCCAAGTATTGATCACGCACGCTTACATTCACGCAACACACGCTTTTTGTACGCAACACGTTCACGTACATTTTTTGTACGTGTGGACCACAGGGACGGAGGGGAGCCGGCCGGGCCAGGGCCTCGAGCGCTTCCGTAGCTTCCGGACGCCGCCGGAAGTCTCCGGAGGCCGAGGCACGCAGGGCGGCTCGGCCGGGCGGGCGGCGGGCGGCGGCGGCTGGCGGCGCGAAGACCGCGCGGTGGCCGGCAGGCCCGTCGGGCCGCCTAAGGCGACCGCGGGCGTCGGCAGCCCAGCCAGGGGGCCAGCCGGAGGGAGCCAGGTGCAGCGGCCCCTTTCGCTGCGGACTCGGCCAGGGACTGGGACTGAGACTGGGAGAGGAGAGTGAAGAAGAAAAAAAAAAACAAAAACAAAAAAAATGTCTCTAAAACGTCCGCCAGCTCAGCCATGGAGTAAAGGCGCCGGCGCCTCGTGGAGAGACCGGCTCCAGCACGAGCCGCGCCGATCTGGCGAACGGCGGACACCGCCCGTGCGGTGGCAAGGCATGCCTCACGGTCATGTGGAAAGTTGTTGGAGGCCCTCGCCTGCCTATCCTGCTCGATGGCTTGAAGCATCTCGTCGGCACTGAAACCCCGTCCCGTGGCAGGGCCGGCGAGTGCGATCTCAAACCTGTCTTGACCAGCGAAGAAAGAGGACAGGAAGCGCTCCGCTTCCCCAGGGTTCAAAGCCCGAAGGTGGAGAAAACGTTGGGCCGCGCCCCTCCTGGCATCCCAGGCTGCCTGCGTGGCCGCTTTCTTCAAAGCCTCGTGATCAGAGAAATCCGCCGGGGCTGGCCCAACGGGCCGGCGTCGCCTGCAAGACGCCGCCGACGTCACCGCACGGGTGACCCCCGCAGCGTGGCCCGCAAGAGTGTATAGCACGTCGCGTGACGTCGCGTGACCACGCGGCCACGTCCAGGAGCACGCGGCGCTGGGCGACAGAGGCCTTGCCTCCGCTCCACGGAGGGCGGAGCCACGGCGCATGCACGCACAGCTCAACCGCAGACGCTGCAAATTGGAGAAGCGGTTCCACCGCGCTACGGGCGTCATCCCACTGGGAATCAGTGCGCCAGCTGACTCGGCCAAAACCTACGTGCGCGGAGCGGTCACACTGGCACGGCATTGACCAGCACAGCAGGCGGTGGTCAGAGGCCACGGCCACGGCCTCCTTGACAGCAACGGAGATCTGTTGGCCCAAGTCCGCGAGGACAAGGTCAATGCGAGGACAAGGTCAATGTACGTGCCAGAATCGTGCGTGGGCACCGGCGGTTTGCACGCGATGAGCGAGGCAGCACACAGCACCACCTCGATATCGCGATCTTCCGGGGAGTGGTGACAATCGCAGCAGCCGCACCCCGGGCGGTGCGAAAGGACGCAGGTCAGATGGATAGTTGCCTCCCCAGCGACGAGGAACGAGGCATGCGGAAAGCCCAAGCGCAATCGAGCGAGCTCACCCAGGATCGCGCTCCAGGTTTCCACGTCGCCGCCTGGCGCTGGGTAAACTGCGGCAAGGAGAGACGGCCCCGACGCGGCAGTAGTGCCGCTCGACGAGGTCAAAACATCAAACCACTGGACCCGCGCAGACGAGACGTCAGGCAGCGGGCGGACTACCGGAAGCAGTTCGGGTCGCAAGAAGATCCCGACAGCGCCCCACGAAGCAGAGCGTTCGCCCAGCCAACAGTACGGGTACCCTGCCGGCAGCGCCGCACCCGGCGGGAATCGCGCACCGGGGGTGATGCAAATATCGATATTCTCATCGTGCAGAAGCTGCGCCATCGCCTGCAACCGCCAATCTAAGAGCGCGTCTGCGCCGAGGGCGAGCAAGCCACACCGGCCCGGGTTTAAAACGGCCGTGCGCAATGGCTGCTGGCTTGATAACTCCAACGGCGGGCCCGCAGCTCCGGCGGCGTCGGAAGCCTGAACGTCCAAGGCTGCGCTGCAACGGCGAAGTCCAGTCTTATAGTGCAGGTCGGCCTTGACCGTGATCTGCCCTTCCTTTCTTGTCATACCCAGCGGGAGCGTCGGGCCGGCCGCGCGGCGACGGCGCGCGCCTTGGCCCTCAGCCCCTGCAGCGCAGGCGCCCTCCCTCTGCTTGAGGGGGGGAGAGGGGAGGCGGTAGGTCCCGCCTGGCTCAAGTGCCCGGAGTGGCTCCAGGCTCAAGGGCCTGGCTCGAGGCCGGCCGGGCTTCAGGGGGCCGGGCCGGGGCCGGGCTGCCGCTGGCCAGGGCCCAGCGGCGGAGGCTGCTGAGGGAGAGCCGCAGCTGCTGAAGAGGGGCTGCGGGCAGGGCGACGCCTGGCAGCGCCAGAGAAAGGAGCCACGCCAGACGCCGAGGCAAAGGAGAAGGAGAAGCAGAGAGGGCGCCCGAAGTAGGGAGGTGGGACGGGGCTGCCGCGCACCCGCCTGCGGACCCCACTCCCAGGTGTAGGCTGGGGCTGTGAAACCCAATCCCCCGGACCCAGACCCACCGCCAGGTCTTTGGACCCTCACACACGGCAGGCAGCGTAGCACCAGGAGCCTGGCGTGGCACAAGCCTACGAAGAGAATTGGGAGCTTTGCCGCTGGACTCACGGAGACGCCGGAGGAGGAAGAGGCGCTGGAGACGGCAAAATAATAATCGCTGCCAGAGGAAGCCGAGGACGAGACGCCGGAGGAGACAGAAGAGGAAGAGGCGCCAGAGGAGGAAAAGGACGAGGGTGAGGCAGAGGAGGCCCTGCCTCCGCTTACCCAGGGCGCGCTCCGCCCCAGGCCTCCTGCCAGGGTCGGAGCACGTCGCGAAGCCGTCGCGAACGGCCGCGGCCCTCGCGCGCTCTGCTTCTTGGAGGCACGGGGCTGCGGCGCCAGTTCGGGCGAGGAGGGCGGCGGTGTGCTCTGATGCTGCTGTCGGGCGCCGCGCGTCCGCCAAGGACGCCCTGTCCGCGCTGATGGCCTCAGTCCGAAGCCACAGAGGCCGAGCGGCAGCGAGCTCACTCGGAAAAGTCGTTCTGGGTCTGTTGGCTCGGAGGCGAGGTCGACGAGTCTGTGGAGCGCCTCCTGGAGCGAGCTGTCTTCGGCCTCGGCGTCGGGTCGCGACAACGACGGCGGCAGTGTACACAGTACGTGGGCGCACCTCGGCGCCGCAGAAATCAGCAGGAGCACCAGGCGCACCAAAGGTCTGGCAGGCGGGAATCGCCGTTCCCCGTCCGCCTGCTGGCCAGGGACGGACATGTGCCCAGCGGCGCGCCCAGCACCTTGAGGCCGCGGCGCTCCTCATGCTTGTGGGTGCTTCACACGCAGACGTTTGTGCCCACGAGGTGCCCCGCCAGTTCGAGGCCGCCACGATTCCGCATGCGGCAGTTGCCCAGGTTCGACTCGATGCTCGCCCACTCCCGCCTGGCGGCGGGGACCTGAGGAAAGCTGCTGTGGCGCAGCCTGGTCTTCAGACGATGTCGACGTCGTCCAGGTACGCGATCAGCGTCTCGCCCGGCTGCTGCGCGCGAGCCCTCCAGAACGAGCGCCGCCATGAGCGGGGGGGTCGACTTGCTCTCCACCTCGTGCAGAATTCTGGCGTCGCCTGCCAGAGGGCACGTAGACGACTGGCCGTAGGACACCACCACGACGGGGACAAGAGCGGACGCCCCAGGCAGCGTCACGAGTTTCTCGTTCACGCGGTCGCGGCGCACGTGGTCGAACGCCCCGACGCCGTCGATGCGCACGATGGTGGCAACAAGGTCTGCGCACGTGGTCGCTCGGAGGTTCGCGGCGCTTTCTTCTGCCAGCTCTCGTCAACAAGGCGTCCTGAACGAACGGCGCGCAGGCGTCGCCCATTTCAGGCCAGAACTGCCGGGAGAAAGCCAGGTCCACGAGCCGGCGGAAGGCGCCGCCTGCCACAATCCCTCGCGCGCGGCCGTTCTCCTTCAGCAGCGCTGTCAAGCGGCCCAGCGCGGGCACGCTTGCCAGGATCTCGGCCTGCGCCTAGCGCTCTGCCACAGAAGCTTGCAGCTCGAGCGTCTCGTCTTCGTCCAAACCAGCGTCGCCGAAGAGGAAGAGGAGGAGGAGGAGGAGGAGGAGGAGGAGGAGGAGGAGGAGGAGGAGGAGGAGGAGGAGGAGGAAGAGGAGGAAGAGGAAAGAGGAGGAAGAGGAGGAAGGAGGAGGAAGAGGAGAGGAGGAGGAGGAGGAGGAGGAGGAGGAGGAGGAGGAGGAGGAGGCGGCGGCGGAAGGTGGAGCACGCGGCAGCGGCGGGGGAGGGCGGCTGTTGGCGGGGCCCCAACGCGCTGGCGGGCCGCCGCAGCAGGCGGGCGGGCGGAGCCCCGCCGGCGCCACAGGGCGAGGAGGAGACGGGGCCGCGGGGACTGGGCCGCGTGCCCGGTAGCGACGGGCGCGGGGCCCGCGCGGCAGTGGGCGGCGGCGTCCGCCGCCGAACGCTGGCGCGGCGGGGGGCGGCGGCGTCCGGCGGCGGCTGGCGGCGGCGGGCCAGCGGCAGCGGCTGAGCCCGCGACGGCGGGGGCGGCCCGCGACGGCGGGGACCAGCTGGCAGTTGGTTCGAGGTTCGCCTGGCTTCCGCCGGAAAACACCCTGCTCCTTCGGAACGTGCCCCCGCCCCGCACTCACCGCGGGCGCGCGGGGGGTCTGTGCTTGCCGCCTTGGCGCGGGGGGAAAAAAAGAGTTGGCAACAATACCACAATCATGCACTTGGATATATGTTTATGTGTATGTATATACATACAAATTATATGTGTATTTTGGGGGCAACTGTTTGGGAATCAATTGGTCGCTACTTGGGATATTCAGGGGTTGGGTCACAACCAAAACAAACTCTCAGAGATGCAACACCACATGGAAAGAGAAGGGGAGAAACAACAACAAAAACAAAAAATGCGGGCAGGAAGCGCACGTCACAGACTCAATATTACCTACAAGGTGATTTTCTTATACTGCGATCAGGCACAAAACACGCGAACGATGAGCATTTTTACTCGGGCGTAGGCTTCACCAGATCTCCGGCGGTGATCGAAGCGAGCACAAGTTTATCGGAAGCCTGGCCACACCGCGCGGGGACGCGTAGCAGCCAATAAGCTTACACAAAACGTTTCGCGATGAGTTCCCGTCGCGCAGCAACAAACCTCTGGCTATCGGCTCTCACCCTCAGAGTGGCCCCCAAGCCACGGCGCATGCAGGCACATATCCGTCCCATCGGCCACGGGCATCACCCCAGTGGAACTTGGCGCGCCAGCTGGACAGCCGGACCCCCGCCCACTGTCTGGCCCCACGGGCGCGGCACCAGCCAGGCACAAGCAAGCGGACCCTGGCGAACATGACCACGGCTTCCTCTACAGGTGCCGCTGGGCCTGGGCCGGCGCGACCAGGGCAGATGCATGTCCAGGAACCACGCGTGGGCTTAGCGGGGTCCCACGTACCCAGAGATCCGATGTCGTGATTTTTTCAATGCGTGGTCCCCGGAAGTCTCGACCCATTCCCCAGGACCGGTTTTTCATCCTGAGTCGTTTTTTGACGGCCCCGAGGCCCGGCGAGGGTCCCCAGGGGCCGAAATTTGGGAAAAAACTCCGTCTTGATTTTTCCAATACATTGGATCTCTGGGCAGTTTGTGCTCATATTTCCTATCCTGTGCAGCGGCAGCGTCGGACTGCAGGCAGAAGCACCCGCACGGCGCGGCCCCCGCCCGGTGCAGGAACAGGTGCTGCGCTTCTCTCCAACAGCCCGTCCAAGATCGCCGCCACCGGGCAACGCATGGCAAACGCAAGCATGGTTGAAACAGAGGCATCGTCGTCTCATCGCCATCGACAGCCTCGCGACTCGCTCCCACTCGACGGCGCAAGTGGGCGCATCCACGCGACGGCGAAAGCGGCGCCTGCCGGGCAGCCAGCGAGCGGAAGCGGCCGCAAGGGCAGGGGGTCAGAGCGTGGGGCCGGGCAAGCAGGAAAAGGGCAAAGCAGCCGGACGAGCACAACGCAGAGCGGATTGGGACACTGGCGTGACGCTGGGTACGGGCAGGGCGGTTGCAGCCCCCAGGCCAGCAAAGAGGCAGGCGCGGCCATCGGACGGACAGCTGAGAAACCGACCAGGCGAGCGAGATCCCCGCGGCGTGGGCATATGATGCCGCGTTTGCCCATTCGCAGCCGTCCGCGGGTCAGCGCACCAGTCGCCGAGCGCCCCGACGGCCCCGTGGCTGCTGCGACCCAGCGTCGCTCCCTTGGCGCAGCATCGTTCTGAAGACCCTTCGCGGAATGATCGTGGTGTGCGAAGCAGGCGCCCGACGGGCCAAATAGAGGGGGAGAGGCAACCGTCGTGTGCGGTGGCGGCCGCGCAGCAGCCGACCACGAATCCCGCCGCCGCCTTGGCCGCCGCCACGCGGAGACGAGGCCGCGAGCGAAGACACCAGCAGCGAGGCCAACAAGAGCGAGCGCCTCATTGTCATCATCATCATCATCATCATCATCATCATCATCATCATCATCATCATCATCATCATCATCATCATCATCATCATCATCATCATCATCATCATCATCATCATCATTGTCGTCATCCTCATCATCCTCATCAACATCATCATCATCATCATCATCATCATCATCATCATCATCGTCGTCGTCATGATCATCAGCATCATCGTCATGAGCAGCAGCATCATCATCACCACCACCATCAGCATCATCAGAATCGTCATCGACATCCTCATCCTCATCCTCGTCTTCATCCTGATCCTCATCCTCGTCATCATCATCAGCATCATCATCACCATCGTCATCATCACAATCATTATGTAATATGATATTGGCCATCATAACAATAATAACGATACACATGCTAAGAATACCGATGATCATTATCATCATATAAAGACGCATCGTCAACGTCATCATCATCATCAGCAGCACCAGCATCAGCATCAGCATCATCATAAGCATCATCATCAGTATCATCATGACCCTCACCCTCACCTCATCCTCATCCTCATCCACATCACCATCAGTATCATAACCATCATCATCATCATCATCATCATCATCATCATCATCATCATCATCAACATCTTCATCTTCATCTTCATCGCCATCAGCATCATCATGATCATCATCATCAGCGGCATTATCAGCATCATCGTTGTCATCGCCGTCATAACCATAATCATAACCATAATCAACGTCGTAACCCTTATCATCAACAAACTACCAGCATCATCATATGAATCCACATCATCTCCATATCCATCATCATCACCATCATCTACAGCATCATCATCATAAGTGTAATCAGTATCACCACCACCAGCATCATGCTCATCATCATCATCATCATCATCATCATCATCATCATCAGCACCAGCAGCAGCAGCATCAGCATCAGCATCAGCATCAGCATCAGCATCAGCAGCATCATCATCATCATCATCATCATCATCACAATCATCACAATCATCATCATCATCACCACCACCACCACTACCCCCACCACCACCACCATCATCATCATCATCTTTATCATCATCAGCATCATCATCGTCATCATCATCATCATCATCAGCATCATCATCATCATCATCAGAATCATCATCATCATCATCATCATCATCATCATCATCATCATCATCATCATCATCATCATCATCATCATCATCATCATCATCATCCTCTACCTCGTCCCCATCCTCAAACTCATCCTTCTCCTCCCACGAGCACCCCGTAAAGAACAGCGCGGCAGCACCAGACCCCCAGGAAGCCGAGCTGGGACCTTGTCGCGCTTGCCCGCTGGGGACCTCCCAGCGCGCCCACACGGGCAGCGGGCAGGCCGAGGAGGAAAACTTCGGCGACAGCGAGGACAACTGCAGGCGTTGCGAAGGAACCGCGAGCTTCTTCGACACGGGGCGGCCCCAGCGGCGCAGCGCGCGCTCACGGGCGGGCGCGGCAGCCCCCGGCGCGCGGGCCACGCGGGGATCACTTCGCGAGCCAGACGCGACGCCTCGAGCCACCACAGGGACCACTCTGCGTGGTGGCAGAGAGGTGGCGACATCCGAACCCCGCCCCCGCCCACCATCCACGTGCTCTCTTGCCCCGATGGGAGGCGGGGGCAGGGCTCGCAACTCGCCACGTGCTCCACGGACTCCGAGGCAGAGATGGCAGAGAGGTGGCGGGGGGACTTCCAAGCAGGCGGGGGGCTTCTTGAGAGCCCTCCCAGCTTTTAACAAGCCTTCCGGCGAGCCTTTGGGTCCGTCGAAGGAGCCCCCTCTGCCTTCAGAGAAGCCCCCTGCCTTCCTCGGAGGCCGCCCGTCCGGTGCCACCCCCATGTGCGCGCCGCCATCGCTTGTCGAGGCAGTTGGGATAAGAGGGCTGCGGGTTTTTGGGGCGTCTTGGGCGTCAAGGAGCCCCCCGCCAACCATCCACGTACTATCCTGCACCGACGGGAGGCGGGGGCAGGGCTCGGAGCTCGCCACGTGCTCCACGGATTCCGAGCCGTACCCCCGCCGCCCAGCGCGTTGCCGGAATCGTTGATCGGCGAGGGTAGGGTTCGGACTTCGCCGCCGAACAGAACCGCCCTCGACCCGCCGCAAGGCTTAAGTCGGGCAACCTTGCTGAGGTCTAGGAAGAGGATGGCCTAGCAACGCCGAGTAGCGGTCTGCCGAGAGGTCCAACCAGCGGCGGCGGCTCCTGCGGAGGCCGTGCCACGTCCTTTCACACATCCTACCTGCGACTCGGGTGCAAGCACATCCTGGCGGGTGGTAGGAGGGGCATGGCGATGAGGTCGGCGAAGGTTTTCGCGAAAATTGTCTCGGTGACCACTCCGCGACAATTGTCTTTGATGTGGGTCGAGCCCTTCTCACGGATGCTGAAGCTCGCCCCTCCCTTCAAATGCTCTGGGGCCCTCTGCTGCAACAGGCATGCCTCGAAGAGTGGCGACAGCATGCGAGGGCAGCCCTCGCGCGCTGCTTTGACCACGTCGTGGCGGAGGTCGCCCAGCCCGACGGCGCGGCGACCGGGCAGGTGAGTATCAGGGAAACTGTGCCAGTTGAACGGCGGAGCAGGCACCTCGCCGAGCAAACAACTGGCATTGCACTGCGGTGCGGGCTTGAGTTGGCCAACGGTTGTGACTTGCCCTCGGTACAAGCGGGCCCCATACTCAAGCCAATCGGCGGCGATGTCGTCTGGGTCGAAGGGCAGCGTGCCGCTCTCGGTGCTCAAGGATGAATGGCTTTGGGTCTCTGGCCCTGCCGCAGCTGTTTGGCCATGCGGCACAGCGTGGACGTGTCACCGCGATCGGCAGCGGCGGCGGCCTCATAGGCAAGAGCCGTGGTCCAGGCATCGCGGTCTGCCTTGACCTTATCCTTCACGGTGCATGAACGGGCTTTTGCATGTATTGCTATAGGTTCCCACTGGCACCGCGCCCCGTGCCATTCCCCGACGCTGAGATCGCACGTGGCCCTACCTGCAGGCTTGAGCCATGCCTGGAAGACTGTCTTATTGGCTCTGGCGGCCTGAAAGTAGGCCGTGCGAGCTTTGGGCGTTGTCTGGACCAGGGCCCAGGTGCCCAGTGAGAGCCACGGCTTGCGCGATAGCTTGGGCGCTGGCGTTGCGAAGTAGAATTGTTGCAGTTCGTAGAGTTTCTTCGAGCTGAATTCGAGGCACACATGGCGGAGGGAGGAGGAGGAGGAGGAGGAGGAGGAGGAGGAGGAGGAGGAGGAAGAGGAGGAGGAGGAGGACGAGGAGGAGGCGGAGGAGGACGAGGAGGAGGATGAGGAGGAGGGAGGAGGAGGAGGAGGAGGAGGAGGAGGAGGAGGAGAACGACGACAATGAGGACAAAGAAAAAGGAGACCCCCCGCCCCCTCCGAGCGAGCGAAGGGCGCCGGCTGCGACGGGGGGGGGCGCGCGGGGCCGAGAGGCGGGGTGGAGGAGTGGGCAGCGCTTGTTTTCTACATGGCAATTCTGCATGAGAAAGTCCGCGGCGGCGCTGCACGACAAAGTCCACCGCGGCGGGCCGGCGCTCGGGGCTCCACGGCCGAGCACACAGCGCACGCCTCTCCATCCCGTCTGCTCGCCCGCACCCCCTCCCCGTCCGCCTCCTCAGCACTGTCGTCATCGCCTGTCGTCTTCATCGTCATCGCCAGCGTCGTCGTCATCATGGTCATGCTCATCGCCATCGTCGTCACCATCAGCTCCCTCCTCTTCCTCCGCCTCCTCCTCATCCCCCGCCTCCTTCGCCACCTCCTTATCCTCCGCCTCCTCCTCCTCCTCCTCCCCTCTCCTCCTCCTTCTCCTTCTCCTCATCCACCTCCTCCTCCTTCTCCTCACTCATCCTCGTCCTCCTCCTCAACCTCCACCTCCTCCTCCTCCTCCTCCTCCTCCTCCTCCACCTCTTCCTCTTCCTCCTCCTTCTCTTTCTCCTCCTCCTCCTCCTCCTCCTCTCCTCCTCCTCTCCTCCTCCCCTCCTCCTCCTCCTCCTCCTCCTCCTCCTCCTCCTCCTCCTCCTCCTCCTCCTCCTCCTCCTCCTCCTCCTATCCGCTGAGACGGCTTGGCGCTCAGACCGCGCGACCGCTCCAGGCAATGTCGTATCCTCCTCCTCGACTTTTCCCTTATAGAATAACTCCGCCCTGTCGAGCCTGCAGACGTGTCAGCAGGGCGTGCGCGGCGTATCGCCTGAGACTTCTTCACCGCGTGTGGAAACTTGCACTGTCGCGGTGGAGAGGGGTGGCTGACAAGAAGGTGTTCTCGCCTCAGCGCCGCGCACAGCCGACTCAAAAGCTTGGAACAGATCCAAGGATGGAGCGTGGGCCGTTCTCCCAGATGCAACTCTCGACTTAGCACCGCGAGCAATCGTCTTACAAATTGTAACCGGTTCAAGGACGGAGCACAGGTCGTCTACGAAACGCGATTCTCGCCTCAACGCCGCGCGCAGCCGTTTAACAAACGCGCAATAGCATCAACGGTGGGTCACAAGTCGTCTTCAACATGCGGCTGTCGCATCAGCGCCGCGCGCATTCGTCCCACCTATTTGCAACAGCTTCAAGGATGGAGGCAAATCCTTTTCGCAGCGCGGCTCTCGCTCTAGATCCGCGCACATTCGTCTTACAACGTTGCAACAGCTTCAAGACTGGAGGGGGTCGTTTTCAAAACGGGTTTATCGCCTTAGCGCCGCGCGCGTGCGTCTTAAACGCTTGTAGCAGCTGAACGGAGGACCGTGCCATTTCACCGTGAGGTTTTCGGACGGTGCTTCTTTAAGATAAAATGCCAGATGCTCACACACATGCAACAGCTGCACGGATGGAGGTCGGTTCCTTCGAAATGAGGCTGTCGATCAAGACGTCCCCGAAGTTCATGACCACCCTCCTCCCCCTCCTCCCCCTCCTCCCCCTCCTCGTCCTCCTCCTCCTCCTCCTCGTCCTCCTCCTCCTCCTCCTGCTCCTCCTCCTCCTCCTCCTCCTCCTCCTCCTCCTGCTCCTCCTCCTCCTCATCCTCCTCCTCTTTCTTTTCCTCCTCATCCTCCCTTTCTCCTCCTCATCTTCGTCCTCCTCCTCCTCCTCCTCCTCGTCCTCCTCTTCCGACGAGGTCGTGGCGGCGAACCCAACTCTCAGCAGAGCGCTTTCAGGGGTGCCCGCAAGGCCCTGACGTGCCCCACGTTTCCTTTTCGAGCGCCACCCATATGCCTGCCCACTCAGCACTCCAGCCATG
Organism: Prorocentrum cordatum; assembly: GCA_963575745.1. Classification (NCBI taxonomy): domain Eukaryota; class Dinophyceae; order Prorocentrales; family Prorocentraceae; genus Prorocentrum; species Prorocentrum cordatum. Next base: position 174,316 of record CAUYUJ010014378.1, on the reverse strand, counting down.
GGAGGCAATAGGACCCAGAGTTGCAACCGAGGCCAGCTCCTCAGTGAAAGTACCTGTGCTGCCAAATCTCCAAATTCGATGAGCGGACATGGGCTGACAAACCATTCAGGTTATGTGGTACGAGTGGTCATGCCTTCCTGGGTCGTCGGTCGGATTCTGGCGCAGACGCTCGGGAAACCCAGCGTCGAAAGGCCATCGTGGAGCTGAAAGTCGACCTGCCCCTGATGAGGCGGAGCGGAACCAGGTTGCCGTGAGCACGGCGGCGGTCCAATTCTGGAAAAAGATGGAAGGTACATCAGGCCAGCACCACCGTGGGATAACTGAAAACAGTCAAAGCATCCACACTCGCAGCCAAGCCCTCGGACCAGCATCGCAAATCCTTGCACGACCAATTCGAGGCCTGCAAGAAGAAGCTGGCCCACGACCCGTCAAACTGCAAGACGGCAGTCGAAGCGATGGCAAAGCTGGCCAACGAGTATGAGAGGCAGCACAAGCTCGTCTCAGACCTAGTCTCGGAGACCAAGCAGCTTGAAGTCCAGCGCCACATGGCGACGGAGCAGTCTCCCAAAGAGCACGTCTAGACCGCCACCCCGTCGCTGGACTCGGACATACAGGGCCAGTTCCCGCCAGGACTGGCCCCGTCACCCACCGTGCAGGAGGCTATCAGGCAGCTGCCCTCCCAGCTGCACGACGAGTGGCAGAAGGCGCAGGCAACGGTGCCGACGTCCCAGCAGCCCCAAGGGTCCGGGGAGGCGATGGCGGAGGCTGCCGCGGGGGCGTCGGCAGTCTCGGGCTTTGCCCTGGAGCCGGCCGCGGGGGCCGAGGAGACGACGGCCCCCATCGGAGACGGCGCCATGCCCCCCCGCGGAGCCCACGGCATGAGGCGCGCGGGGGAAACTTTCAACCAGGTGCTCAACCTTCACGGCACGAACGCGACGGCCTCCCCTCAGCAGCTCGCGGCAGTCGCGTAGCTCCAGAAGGGCGCAAAATCTCTGCCTGGGCCAGAAAGGCAAGGGCAGGACGGAGGATGGGCCGCGCGGGTAGCACGGTCAAGTTCGCCACTATCAGTGGGAACTGCTGGAGATCGATCCGGAAATTTCTGAAGTCGAGGGCAGCCGGGGCGGGCATCATCTGCTGCCTCGGGGTGCGAGTTTTTTTTAAGACGCTTTCCCCTGCGTCGCCGAGCGGCGTTAGAGGGAGGGCTGGTCGGCCATTCTCTCTCCTGCCTTGCTCAGCGACAAGGGCTACCCAGCACGAGGCACTGGGCTTCTCATTCGCGCTGGCCGCGATCTTGGAGTCGCAGGGCTGCCGGCGCCTGCTGGCGCGGCCGAATCGCGTCGCACGGCAGCTTCACTAGAGCTCCCAGGACACCGCCCCCAGGCCCTTGCTTCCAACTACCTGGCCGAAGGGGTGGGCCTTCACAAACGCGATCTCAAGCTCTGAACTGGGGCGGCGGTGATTCGGGGCGCCGCGCGAAAGCCGCCTATACCTGCAGGGGGCATCACCGTCTCCGTCAGCAAGCCGATCGAGTCGAACTTTGCGCTGAGAGCGGGCCTCAAGATACTGGTCCCTAGCGCCCCGACCTGTGATATGAAGAAATCGTCGCACGCCATCGACCATTTCCTCGCGTCGTCGCGCGTCGACCAGGACCTCGCAGAAGCTTGTCCTCGACTTCTGCCCGCTGAGGCACGCGGGCCCGTCGTCTCCCAGCTTCGCTGCGGGGTGACCTTCGCGGCGCCCGTCCTAGACGCGCCCCGGCCTCGGTCAACCACCAAGCCAAGTGGGCCAACAAACTACGCGACACCTGGGCCCGCGCCGACGCCGCCCTGGACATCCTGGACCGAATCGTGCGTGAAGATGGGGTCTGGGATCGAGTTCCGTCTCGCGGCGCTGGACTCGGCCCGCAAGTTTTCGGCTGGCGACGCGGCATGGCCCCTCAGCATTCGGACGGACGCGCCGATCACGTCGCCGACCATTCCGCGCGCATGACTGCCAACTCTTTCCTGGGCACGCAGCCCCCTCCACCCGAACTTGAAGGCGCCGAAGATTCTGCTCGTCTGCCCGCGCGCGCCGCGGCCGCTCTAGGCGCCGCCGCCCAGGGCCTGGGTTGGCATGGATTCCTCCGGGGGGGGCACAAACATGCGATGTTTCTGTGCCGGAATGAAACGACGTCCTGGAACATCTGGGCCCAGAGCGACATGTTTCGAGAGACTGGCCGGACTCGCAAGTGGACTTCAAAGCTCACAGCGCGGCAACCTTAGGTCTGGAGGCCTGCTCTGCACCGTTTGCCTGGTAGGCCGTTCGAATTGCCCAGGCTAGAAGCAAGAGGCCCGAAGGTCCACCGCGCGTCGCGCCGAAGGCGCAAAAATTCAATTCGCCAACGGCTGGGCGGGGCCGCTGGCGGCCCATTGCGCCGGGGCAAATCTGGTCAGCAGCCCCGAATCAACCAGTCAGACCCGGGGCGAATTCCACCCCATTTACGCTGCGTTTCTTCGCAACCAGGAGCTCGAGCAGGTTTGCGAGCTCTGGGCCGCGATCCAGGACGCTGGCGTTTTCCAGACAACTGCGCGAAACATCTGCCTGTTATTGAGATGCACAAGGCCGACCAGTCTGAGGGCCCATCGCACCGAGGAAGTGGTTCGCTGTCCTCCGCTCGGAGAGCGCGGGCCGAAATCCGCCGGGAGGTGGCCCCGAGGTGGGGGGGGCAAACGAGAGACCTCACTTAGCTCGTCAGGCTAGTCGAGGAGTGCGCGCGCATGCCCAGGCCGTTCGGGCCGAACAGGCTGGCTACCGAGAGCATGCTGATCATGCCGGTGGCACGTGGGATCTTTCTAACTGCAGTGAGAACGTCAATCGCGCGAAGAGGACGCGGGCGTCCTCGGCTCAATCGGCTTCGTCGGGGCCCGAGTGGCTGCCACTCAGACCCTGGCCACGCATGCGGGTCGCGCTACCAAAGGGTCCCCTGCGGGCCGTGCGTCCGCGACCTTCACTGCCCAGCTGTACTCAGCGCCCCCCGTAGGCTCCTGGGCCCCGAGGTTCACTGGCATTGACCCCTACATCTTGATCGATGATTTCATGCTGGCCAGCCACAACGCTACCGCTCACTTCTCGGCGCCGCACTCGGCGAAGGTCGCCAACGGCATGCTAGATGTTTTCGATGGTGATCACGATTGCTCGGTTGCGTCGCGCGAGGCGGCGGCGCTCGACTCGCTCGCCACAGCGCGACAGAAGTAGGCCAATGCTTTAGGCAAGCAGAAGGGGCCCGACGGGCATGAGCAAGCGACGTCTGCACCAAACCTCAGAGTTGATTTCACCACGGGGAACAGGTTTTCCAAGAAACGGCAAGCGCGGGCGCCGTTTGGCTCGGCAGAAGCGCGCAGGTGCGAGCGCGCGCAGGATTTACCAGACTGGCCCGAAAGCCACGACCCACTACGGCGCGGAGATCGCGGGCCGTCGCAGCGGGGTGGCCCACAGCAGCGTTGGGTTGGCCAGGGGGGGGGTGGCTGCGAGTGGGGAAGCCGCCGTTTTCCTCGTCGTTGGGAGAAGCGCCGAGCCCTGGCGGGTCGCGGTCCTCGCCTTCGAAATCGCCCGTGGGCCTGGACCAGGGGTCGTCGAGTTCGTCCAAGGGGTCGGGGCCTGGTGGCCCGCCCATGGGAGGTGGTCCTCTGTGCGCGGCTAAGCCGCGCCCCCCCTGGCCAATGATTAGCGGGTTCGGTGCCACCTCAGAGAGTTCCGTCCTGGAGCACCCCGCTCTCCTGCGAGGGGGCGGCAGCGCAGAGTGCCGCAGGTCATTAATGGCCACGGCCGTGGCGTGTAGGACAGCGGCGAACTTGTGCCGCCACGTGGCGGCGCCCACCACACTTTGTGGCACACTGTGAAGCCTCGCCCCTGAGGTGGTGAGTTCGCCAGCATGGCGGTTGAACGGTTCAGCGATCGGAATGATGTGCCATTCGTCGATACCCTGCTCCCCCCAAATGGCTTTCCACCTTCTGGATTTTGAAAGGGTCGGGTTTTGCCAGGAGCACCTGGTGATTTGTCTGCCACAGGTCGGCTTGTGGCACCAGGCTTTGAACTGGTTTTACCCTGAGCAGGCCTCCGAGCCCGTCGATGACCACCTGATTGTCGACGACGAAAGCGTGCACGGGTCTTTCGGCCGTGGTTACAAAATGGAGCATGGCCAATGTTTCTGCCCATTGCGCGGACTGATCCAGCCCATGAGCCCGCGCACAGTAATTGAGACTGTGTTGCTGACCCGTAACCTGACCTGGCCAGCAAGGCGTGAGCTGGGTTGGAAAAAAAAACCGTCCGTCGCCGCGTGCACCCCTCTGGTTTCGTGTTCATCGGTGCATTCGCGATGGGCGAATTATTCTGTGGGTCCCCTTGAGGCGGTCGCGGTATGGGCTGTGGGAACTCACCGTTGGCCAAGGCAGCCTGTAGATCGAGGAGGGCTGGGTCTTCTGGCAGCAGGCCACAGTGCCTGGTGATGCAGACAGGCAGAGAGGCAGGCAGGCAGGCAGGCAGACACACAGACAGGCAAGCACAGACAAGCAGGCAGGCACCCTCTGTCGATCAGGGGCCCGGCCAGCGCGAGTTCTCGGAACACGACGCCCTGAGAACTCTCCCAGACGGCCCCGCGCACTTGCGTCAGCATCCTCCTCAGTTTCCTCCTTTTCCTCCTCCCCCTCTCCTCCTCCTCCGCCTCCGCCTCCTCCTTCTGCTCCTCCTCCTCCGTGCTGGCGCGATTCAAGATCGTCAAGACGCAACAGTCAGGTTGATCCGTGGCGTTGAAACCCTGAGAACAATGTTTGGATCTTCAAACGGTTGTCTTCCAAGAAGGCAGTTCCCTTGGTGGAAATGAACCGTTGTACGGGCCTATGAAAGGGCTAACTTGGAGGGAGGGTTGATTCCAACATCGCTGATGACCCTTGGGTTTACACAGGTCATCCTCCTCTTCCTCCGCCTCCTCTCCCCTCTTCTTCGATGGCTCCTCCTCATTCTCCTCTTCCTAGTCCTCCTGCATCCCTGTTCTATTAAATAACTCCTCCCAGCCGCACTCCCAGACTTGTCGGTAGGGCGGGCTGTGCGATTATTCCGGGATCCCTCACCACGTAAGATCCTCGAGCTTGAAATTCGCAACGAGCTCAAGGATGGATGGCGGATGGTTTTTGAAATGTGGCTCTCGCCTTGGCGTTGCGCGCATTCGTCACAAAAGTGCGCATCAAAGCAAGGAAGGCGGGCCGTTACCAAAATGTGGCTCCCACATTCGTCCTACAAGCTTGCACCAGCTTCAAGCATGGAGGGCGGCTCCTTTTCAAAGTGTGGTTCTCGCCCCAGCGCCGCGGACATTCGTCTGAAAATGTTGCAACCGTCTCATGGATGGAGGACGGTTCCTTTTCAAAATGTGGCTCTCGCATGGGCGCCGCGCACATTCGTTTCAAAGCCTACAACAGTTTCAAATATTCAGGCGGTTGAAATCCCAGGACTGATGTCCTTTGGGAGTCTGGATGCCACAGTCACATTGGTTCGCGGTGTTGGCATCCCAGGAACGGCGTCCTGGCACGATTTAGGATTGTCAGGGCGCACAATCACGTTGATCCGGGACCGGTGTTCTGGGACGGTTAAGTACTATCAAACGGTTGTCCTCCAAGGGGGCACTTCCCGGAATGAAAGCTATGTGTGTCAGGACCTGTGACGAGGGACCTTGGAGAGAGGGTTATTGCCCCCTGGGTTTACACTGGTCCTCCTCTTCCTCATCTTCCTCCTCCTCCTCCTCCTCCTCCTCCTCCTCCCTCCGCTCCGCCTCCTCCGCCTCCTCCGCCTCCTCCGCCTCCTCCGCCTCCTCCGCCTCCTCCGCCTCCTCCGCCTCCTCCGCCTCCTCCGCCTCCTCCGCCTCCTCCTCCTCCTCCTCCTCCTCCTCCTCCTCCTCCTCCTCCATCATCATCACATCATCATCATCATCATCATCATCATCATCATCATCATCATCATCATCATCATCATCATCATCATCATCATCTCATCATCATCATCATCATCCACCTCCTCCTCCCCGTCCCCCTCCCCCTCCCCCTCCCCTTCCCCTCCCCCTCCCCCTCCCCCTCCCCCTCCCCCTCCCCCTCCCCCCCCCTCCCCTCCTCCCCCTCCCCTTCCCCCTCCTCCTCCTCCTCCTCCTCGCCTCCTCCTCCTCCTCCTCCTCCCTCCTCCTCCTCCTCCTCCTCCCCCTCCTTCTCCTCCTCCTCCACATCAATATGAATACTACTCTCCCTCTTCCGGTGATGACGTTTTGAAAATATTAGCCCCCCCCCCCATGCGTACTGTTTTTTTTAACACTGGATTCCCCGGAAATGGGTTTTCGCCTGCATTTGTTTCCAAAATGCTGCTCTCGCTGAGGCGCCGGCCTCATTTCCATGCTTCCGCTCGTTCCGAGTCGTGCTCCCGCTGCAGCGCTGGCCTCATTTCCATGCTTCCGCTCGTTCCGAGTCGTGCTCCCGCTGCAGCGCTGGCCTCATTTCCGCGCTTCCGCTCGTTCCGACTCGTGCTTCCGCTGCAGCGCTGGCGTCATTTCCCGTGCTATGCCACGGCATGCAATGCAATGCTAGGTTGATACTACGCTTTGCGGTGCTCTTCTACGCCATGCCATCCCGTGCTCTACAATGCATCGCGTACCCTTTCGGGATCATTGCCCTGCTCGACATCCGACTGTGCGAGTAGAGAGGGGATCTACGCCATGGTAAGGGATGGGAGGGAGGGACAGGATGTCAGATATGACGCGAGCGTACCTAGCTTGTCCTGCTCCTCCTCCTCCTCCTCCTCCTCATCCTCCTCCTCCTCCCCCTCCTCCCCCTCCTTCTAATCCTCTTCCTCCTCCTCATCTTCCTCCTCCTGCTCCTGTTCCTCCTCTTCCTCCTCCTCCTCCTCCTCCTCTTCATATTATTCTTATTAGTATTGTTATTGTTCTTATTATTCTTAATACTACTAGTATTAGGATTACAATTACTCTTGTTATTATTACTATTAGTTTTCTTCTTATTCTTCATAGTATTATGATCAGTATTATTATTAGTATTCTTCTTAGTATAAGTTGTATGATTATTCGTCTTATTATTATGTTTATTCTGAGTCCTCGTATTATCATTCCTACGATTATTATTATTATTATTATTCGTATTAGTATTATTATTACGATTATTATTATTCGTGATCTCATATTCTTCTTAATACTCACATTATTATTATTATCAATACTACTACGATATAACGGTAGTAGCATTCAAAGTATTATTATTATTGATATTATTACTAAGATCATCCTTATCAGTAGTGTTAGCAATATTATGATTATTAATATGATGATTATTAATATGATGATGATTAATATTATTATTGTTGTTATTATTATTACTATAACTATTATTATTATTATTGTTATTATTATTGTTATTATTAGTATGGTTGTTGCTCTTAATGATATTACGTAGTATGATTTGTCCTCCTCCTCTTCCTCTTCCTCCTTTTCCTCCTCCTCCTCCTCCTCTTCCTCCTCCTCCTCCTCTTCCTGCTCCTCCTCCTCCTCCTCCTCATCCTCATCCTCCTTTCCCTCCTCCTCCTCCTCCTCCTCCTCCTCTTCCTCCTCCTGCTCCTCCTGCTCCTGCTCCTCCTCCTCCCCCTCCTCCTCCCCATCCTTCTCCTCCTCCTCCTTTCCTTCCTCCTCTCCTCCTCCTCCTCCTCCTCCTCCTCCTCTCCTCCTCCTCCTCTCTCTCCTCCTCCTCCTCCTCCTCCTCCTCCTCCTCCTCCTCTCCTCCTCCTCCCTTCCTCCTCCTCCTCCTCCCGCTCCTCCCTCCCTCCCTCCTTCCCTCCTTCCCGCCCCCCCCCTCCCTCCCTCCCTCCCTCCTTCCCTCCTTCCCTCCCTCCCTCCCTCCCTCTTCCCTCCCCATTCTTCACATTCCATCCTCATCCCCCCTCGCAACAATGGCCACCGCGAGGGGGCGGCCTCGCCGCAGCTCCTCGCGAAAGCCGACGGCGGGGGCCACACACGCAGGTCCGGCCACACACACACGAGTCCGGGCAGGGGCTGGCGCCAGCACCCCTGAGCCTCTAGCCTGCCGGGGGGCAGCCAAAGCCACAGCGATGGCGAGGTTCGGCTTGCCGGAAAAAGGCGAGGGGCAGGGAATGTAGGAGGAGAAGGAGGAGGAAGGGAGGAGGAGGAGGAGGAGGAGGAGGAGGAGGAGGAGGAGGAGGAGGAGGAAGAAGAATAAGAAGAAGAGGAAAGGGAGCAGGAGGAGGAGGGGGGGAAAAACAGTGTAAACCCAAGATTATCAAAGATACTGCGGCAAACCCTCCTTCCAAATTCCCTCTTCACGCGCCCCATACACGGATTCATTCACGGTGAAGGAAGCGCCCCGATGGAAACAGATTTTTTTGACACTGCCAAAACGGCGCCCCTGGGACTTCAACGGCGCATCATTACTTTTGCGTCGTGAAATTCACGAATCGCGCCAGAACACCACTCCTGGCACTTCAAAACCACGAATCAACGTAACGGTTGCGCACTGACAATCTGACATCGTGCGAAAACGCAATTTCTATGACGTTAGGTTAGCCATGAGAGCCCTCGAAACTGCAATGAAGTCTTCAAACGAATATGCGCGGCGAAATGGCGAGTACTACATGTTGAGAAACAGCCGCCCACCATCCGTGAGAGTCTTGCAAATTGTCCCGACGAGTGTCCGCGGCGCCAAGGCGTAAGCAGCATTTTGAAAAGGAACCACCCTCCATGCGCGAAGCTCCCGTTTCTGTTACGAATGCGCGCGTGCCACGGCGACAGCCTCATTTTGAAAAAAGAGCCGCCCTCCATCCGTAAAAACGAATGCGCGCGGCGCCAAAGCGAGAGCAACATTCCCTCCCGTGAAGCTCATGCAACTGTTCAGCTGAACGCTCGTAGGTGGTGAGGTCCCAAGCGAAACGCCCTGCTCGCCCTACTGTTCGAGGTGGAGTGTACATCGCGTTCGGATCGACAGCCGCCGGACATCCAGGCACCGTGGCCGGCGAACGACGTGGCTCCTGGATGGCTGGCTCGCGTCGACGGGGCTGTTCTGATTGAACAGAGCCAACTCCTGGGGAGACCCCAGCACTGTCGGCAATGTAACTGCCACGTGGAGCTCGATCCACATGGCGCGCTAATGCCGAGAGCTGAGACTGAAGGCGCGCATGCCCACCTCGGCAACTGCACGTCGACAGACTGGTTCGGGGCGCGGCGACGCGTGCGCTGATGTCGCCTATCCAATCGCGCCCATGGTTTTGCCCCAGCGGGAATGCACCGCCCGCCTGCGCCCGCCACTGTGGTGTGATTAGCGGTGGTGATACCGCTGAAGCTGCTGGAGTTGCTGGTGTTATTGGCGCTCCTGAAACTGGCGCGGCTAGCGGCGCTTCCCCCGATGCTGCCGGACGACCCAATGACGCAGTTACAGGAACCGTCGGTGCTGAGGCTTGCGCGCGGCCAACGAGATTGACCATCTCCCATCGGGTCGTCGCACTTCGGCTTCGAGCGGCGAGGGCGAAGACGACGACAGCGCCCCTGCCCGAGCTGACAAACTGCGGCGGCCAATGGTTCGCCACGTGCCGCCCGACGAAGATCTCGGAGTAGCCGCTGGGACTGCTGGCCGCGGCGCGGGCGCCGCTGGATTTGGCCGCCCGCCGCTCCAAGCGAGCGCTCCGCAGTGGGTCGCCGTTCCCGGCGCGCCCGACCACGGGCCGAGACGTCCCAGAGCTGCCCCTGGTCACCCAGGCCGCGCGCGCCCCGGGCATGGGCCGCTGCTCGGAAAGCCCAGGCGGCCCTTGCAGGAGCGAGCTGCGAGGATAACGGCGCGGACGGCGGCGCTCGGGCGCAGGCGTCGAGGAAGAGCGCGCGCCCTCGCCGGCGGCGCCGGGGGCAGTCCCGCACGAGGTGCTCCTCCGAGTCGCACTCGCGGCAATTAAAACGCGCCCCGCCACGACCCGCAGGGTTGCCTTGGCGGCCCGGATCCTTGCCCGCGGCCCCGAGCCCCTTCCCCCTTGCGCGCGCCCTTCCCGGCGCCCGCGAAAGTCCCCCAGGTTTCATTCTCGAACAAGGCGGCTAGGAAAACGCGGCAGCTCCCACATTTGCCCTTGCCCTTCCGTTTTTGATGGCCCTCCAGACGCGGCGCGCGGGCCCGCGATCGCTGCAGCTGCGCCCGCGTGCTTTGGCGCTCTCGCAAGCCCAGCAGAGACGCGCGCCACGTCGTTCCAAGGGAGCGTCGCGTGGCTCGAGGTCGTCGGCGGCTCTCCTCGCCGAGTGAACTGGCTGCGTCGGCGCAAGTGCCCAAATTGATCTCTGCTGCCGGGCGCGCCCCCTGCGCCGGCGGAGGGGCGCGGCGGCCTCCAGACGCGGCCTCGGCCGGCGAAGGGAGGCTCGGCGCCGCTCCCAGCGCGGCGCGACCCATGCCGCCCCGGCGCTGCCCCTGCGCGGGCGCGCCCGCGAGGTGCGCGCGCCGCTGGGCAGGGCGGGCCGCCGAGGCGAGGTTGCCCGGCGAACCCTCTATCACGCGACCCAAGCGTCTCAGACGGCCCAGCGCGCGGGCGAGCTGCTAAGCGCCGGCCGCGTCGCAGCGCCGCAAGAGAATTGCGAATTGCGCGTTCGACGCGCCAGCTGCGCGCAGCAGGAGAAAGCTGAAACCTTCGTAGCCGATCATGAATTGACCTGCTTGCTGCGCGCGGTCGCGGAGGATGTCGAGCCTCTCCAGGAGGTTGCAGGTGCGCCCCCGCGGCAGCCGATTAAAGCTTATCAGAGCCGACGCAGCCGAGGCGCCCCCCTGCCCAGTTGGCCACGTTGTTCGGCCAGGCTGCGCATAAGGAAAGACGGTCATCGGTGGCGCTGGGTCGCCGCTGATGGCACCCGGTGGATTTGGACAGCCGGCGACCATTCGTCCACGCACTTGCGCACCATGCACGCGAGGCGCGACGACACGCAACGCAGGCCGCCTGGCGAAACTCGTCGAGGCCTCAGCTCGCCACTGCCCAGAGCATCACCTCGCGCGCCCATTTCTGGAAAGGCGCGCGAGCCTGGTACCCGGGCCCCCAGGTGCGGAGGTGGCGCATGTCGCCGCTGCCAACACCGGCGTCCACGCAGGCGATGCAGCTTGCGATTGCGCACGTGCCGATTCAGATGGCCTTTCCTCCGGAATGCGGCCCCCTCCACATGTCGGAGAAATTATCGGGGCCGGGGGTCCTCAAGCGGCATCGCATGAGTCGCGGGCGATGCTTGCCCCAGATGCGTTCCTTCTCGCCAGCGCAGCGGGCGTCTGCTTCTGTCGCGCCAACGCAGCGCTCGCGGCACTCGGAACATCCCGCGACACATTCACGGGGATGTTCTTCGTACGTCGCGCGGTCACTGCACTGAGCATCGCCCATTGCACAATCGTCTGGACCAGCGCATCGGGCCCCCGCCCTGCCCAGCTGGCGGGCAGTCGCCGGCTGCCTCCTCTCGCCGGCTGCCTCCGTTCTGTCATCGCACATGTGAACGTTGCGTCGAGCAACTGTCACAGTTGTCTGAACCCTGAGGCTACCCCCACAGGGGGGCGCTGACAGTTCGGGGTCCGGAAGCTGCCCAGACACAGTCCGAGCATGCCCGGAAAGGGTCGCAGAGCAGCCCTTGTAGATCTTGGTGTTGTCCTTTATGACGTACTGGTTGCGCACGTTCTCGGTCACTGGTCCTAGCGGATGGGCGGATGCCCCGACGAACCCTCGACTAACGTCTCCTGCCATGGTGAACGTGAAGGAGGTGCATGACGGCGGAAGTGTTGAAGGCGACGCGCACGTTCCCAAGTACTGGTCCTGGCGGATGAGTTGGTACAGCTCCGACGGAACCTAAAGTAACGTTTCCTGCCAGAGCGAAGGAGAGGAAGTGAACAAAGGCGTAGATGTTGAAGGCGGCTGACCGAAGTCGACGGCGGCGGAGGGTGGACACCATTGCGGTCGACGCGAAGCGAAACATGGCGGCCGTGGTGGGAGCCGGGGCGCACCTGCTCCGTCACCTACTAGAAACGGAGATGTGAGAAAGGCATCGCTGTTTTCCGTAGAGGAAATACAGCATGTGATGGTCTGAGGCGAATTGACTAAGGCGGTCACGGAAGCTTGGCCAGCTTCCGTGCCCCAGAGCCAAATAAACAGCAGCAAAGGGAAACCACTACAACAGGCAAGGGTGAAAAAAGGACAGATGAGCTACCGTTCGAGTGGGAGAAAGAGGAAGATGAGGAGGAAGAGGAGGAAGTGGAGGAAGTGGAGGAGGAGGACGAGGAGGGGGAGGAGGAGGAGGAGGAGGAGGAGGAGGAGGAGGAGGACGACGACGACGAGGAGAAGGACAAGGAGGAGGCAAAGGAGGAGGAGTAAGAGGAGGAGAAGGAGGAGGAGGGGCAATTGGAAGAGGGGGAGGAGGGCAATGGGAGGAGAGGGGGACGAGGGTCTCGGGAGGGGAGGCGGGGGGAAAGAGCGAGGAGGGAGGATGGGCCGAATATCGGCCGTAAGCCTGGCTGTCGCTGCCCCGATGGCTGCCACGAGTCCGAATTCACCCGCCCTGGCCACCCCCTTCACCCGCCCTGCCCACACACCCTCCCACCCCTGCCGAGGCCAGCGGCGGTCCGCCGTTGCCTAAGCTACCCCCCAGCCGTCTGCATGCCATCTGCCCGCACTGCCACGGGAGGAGTATGGGTCGACGGCGAACCCTTGGGGAAGTGAAAAAGGGCGGGCATGTTCAAAGGCTCGGAAGGCCTCGGGCCTTTGGGGAAGATTTCGAGGCCTTCCCCGAAAACATCGAAAACTTCTCAGAAGGAGCGCGGGCTTCTGAGAATTCCCGCCGCCTTCTGAGAAGAACCGCCACAGGGGGTCGGGTAGAGGAACTAACAATGATGAAGGGGCCCTGGGACACACAAATAAATAGACACACATAAAAGGATTCCCCCCCTTTTCGCATATGTTATGGGTTTTTGTCTTCCCCCCCACTTCCCATATTTTCCCATATTTTCCTGGGGATCGACGATTCATTGTGTCTGTGTGTTTTCCCCTCCTGAAATGACATGAGCATAAGCTTTCGAAGGCCAGCACGGATTTCGCGGATTGGCGCTGCGGCTCCCCTGGCCGCGCCTCCGACGCTGCCCCTGGCGCGCTGCGTGCGCCAGGAGGGGTGGTCCAGCGCCGATGCGAGAAATCTGCGCGGACCTCCGCACACTTCTGTGCACGTCACTGCTTTAGGGAACCGAGCGCTACACACCGACCCGTGTTCCGGGCCTGCTCTGAAACTTGCAAACGGTCAAGCGGATCCTGGTGTATACGGGATCCTGGTGTGTGCATTTTCGTTGTTTCCCGAAGGAAACGGGGAAACAAGTATACACCATACCACCCCGACGTCGTCCTCGACCCTCAAAAAATCCTTGAAAAACAGCCCGCCACTGGCAATGTATAGATTCCAATATCCGATGCTTATTCCCCAGTGGGTTCGATGCACGCCTCCGCACGTGGCGGCACGCGCGGCGACGTGCATCGAGCTGTTCCAGCAAACGGCTGGCGTCGTCCAAGACGCGAGGAGGACGCACGCAGGTCAGGTGAACCGTCGACGCACGCCAGGGCAACCAGGCAAGAAGAGCCGATGTGCAATTCGGATGACGGGGCAAGTCACCAAGCCGGCCCGCAGCAGTCTCAGGCTTCGGCACGGCTCGCAGACGGCAACAAAGTCAATGACTGGCAGACAGCAAAAAACACCACTCATGGAACTTCACCTCCTGGCCCAAGCCTGAAAGTCACCTCCGCGGAATTGCCTCACTCCAGAGCACCGAACCCTGTCTCCCGCTCCTCCCACTGGCTCGAAGCAAAGTACCTTGCATCGGGGCGCCCTCTAGTGGGCGCCAGGGTGCTATTGTGCTTGCGCCGCCACGACGGACGACCACCGAGGCCTCAGACCATCCTGAGCTGGTAGTCCCCGTTCTGTGTGATGTATCGCACCCACGGCAAGGCCTGCCCAAACTCCCCCTCCTCCTCCTACCCCTCCGTCTAGGCATCCCCCTCCTACGCTTCCTCTCACCAGTGACGTACATTCTCCATTCCATCCAACAAAGACGAGCCGAGCCGTACACGCCAGACCAAGGCGGACATCGGACGACGTACACAAACAACAGTAGCAATGGCACCATTGCTCGACCAATACAATGACGACAAACGAGACGCGGAACATGTGAAACGATGTCGGGAGTGTGGCGGTATCCTGCTCCGAATGCGATGTGCCTCAAATCAAACCCGTTCCTCACGGACCTCACTACACTAGCTCAGTCCAACAAGTAGATTGTCTTTCGGCCCGCCTTCATGGCAAGGCATTCAGGTCTGCACTAAATGCCCCGCATGCCAATGATTCGGAACACCTGTGACGTCACCAGGAGCTCGGGTGTTCTGTCTATGGTTTCGAACTCCCTGACCTGTGGTGCCGAAATCAGCGCTCAAGAGTCTTGCGTTGTCGTGTCATGGCCACAAGGAAGGAGACGTCGAACAGACAGACAGACTGACAGACAGAGCGGTCTGCTGACGGGCAACATGGGCCGTTCCCTTTGCGGCCCCGGAGAATGGCGCCTGGGCATATCGAGCAATATGTATACATACATACATACATACATACATACATACATACATACATACATGCATACATACATACATACATACATACATACATACGTACATACATATACATATATCTATATACATATACAACTAGGCACATGGAAACTTGTACATTTGATCTGTGATTCGAGAAGAACCTCGGAGTCTTTCGGAAGCCCTTAGGAGCATCCCGAGGCCCAGAACCTGAACTCCTTTTCCTTTACCGCCTGTTTCGGTTTAGGAGAAGGGGGCCTGTCGGCCCCCTTTCAGGAGCATGAGCGCTCGGTACTGAAGAGTGCTTTCCACCGCATCCTTCGACCTTCGTTGTTTCGATGTTGACGACGCATGCTAGCATTTGAGAGTCCATCCACATGTGGTAAGCGGAGCGACGGCAACGACAACAGTCACGACCCAGACAAGCGGAACTGGGAAATCGTAGACGATGAGAAGCCGAAGGACAGAAGGGGCGAGCATCACGACAGCATCAACGACGGCACCACGGAGCACTGGCGAAGGTGGAGACGGCAGGGCAGAGCAGCACAAGATCTGGATTCGAGAACGGGCCACGGGCATCAGGTCGACTGGGGAGCTTGGTGGGCAAGCGTCGACTATGATGATTGGTTCTCTGAGGAGAGGTACGGCCAGACGTTCGAGAAGAGCGGATCGGACACGCACTCAGACAGTTCGCATTCGAGAAGATTCGGCACGCCAGAACAAGTCAAAAAGGCGGTGGTGGCAAGAAGTAAGCAAGAGCGACATGACGAGTACGGAGTAGACCACCGACGAGGAGCGCGCCGAGGAAAGGATCCTCCCTGCCCGTCGTGGGACGGCAAGGATCTCAGCGAGTGGCCCGAAAAGAGGCTGGCGATAGACAGGTGGAGTCGACTCACGGCGGTACCACCAGAAGAGCAGGGAGAGACGCTACTGCTGCACCTGACGAAGGAGGCGGCGACGGCGACACGGCATCTACGGCCAGGGAATGTGCAGTACCCAGGAAGGCTTCAGGCCGTCATCATGGCCTTAGACACGCTCGCGTTTCCAGAGGCGGACGCGGAGACCTTCCAGCAGCTGGAGAAGACGCTGCTCGCGGCACCGAGATCGCGCGATGAGACGCTGATGAAGTTCACCAACAGGATCAGAGCTGAACAGAAGGAGCTGGTCAGGCTGCTGCCCAACGCTCTCAACGAGACGGTCATGGGATTTCTACTACTACGTGGAGCAGGACTAGCCAAGACGGAGCGGAACCAAGTACTCATCCAGACGGGGTACGACTACGACGTGAACAAGCTGGTGGCGATTCTCAAGCGCATGACCGACGATAATACGGTGACCGACAAGACGACGCCCACGAGGACGGCCTACCTGGCAGGAGTACGAGAAGAAGATGAGCCAGCACCTTCCGACGGCGACGAGGAGGACAACATAATCTACGACGCGATAGCGAATCTGCTGGGCATCGAGGTCGACGAGGCAAACGGCGCAGGACCACGAGGAGACGCTGACGGAGGCGGAGGCGCTGGACTACCTGGCGGCGCTCGTCGCACCTCCACCGAATCCCAGGACATGGGGAGAGGCCCAAAAGATCGTCGCCGGCAAGAAAACCAACAGGGGGTTCTGCGACATCAGGGACCGTAAAAAAACCGAAAAGATCGAGGACATCAAGAAGCGGACCAAGTGAGGCATCTGCAAGAAGCTAGGACACTAGCACAAGGAGTGCCCCGACAACCCCAAGAACAAGGTCAAGCCGACAGGAGGTTTCATCGCGATGCCCGTTCTCCAGGACGACGAGGTGTGCAGCTACATCGCTTCGGAGGCGAAGATGGCGTCGAGGTCCAACTGCTTGGAGCACGTCAGCCTGGCGGTGGACATCGAGAAGCCGGGCAGACCAGGATGGGGAGCAGTAGACATTGCGTGCGGCTTCAGCACGATAGGCCTCGAGACGCACTGCGCGTGGGCCAAGCACTAGATGGAGCGCTACAACATCAAGCTGGAGACGATGCCCTACCACAAGAAGTATCGCTTCGGGAACGACCAGGTCTGCACCGCGACAGAGGGCGTCATCATCCCGATCATGCTCGGCGAGTTCGGCGGTGTGATCTGCGCGTGCCGGGCCAGGGGAGCCGCGCCACTGCTCCTGTCTAAGACGCTCGTCGCAGAGCTGGAGGCGTCTTCGCGCGCGTTCCAGTCAGAGCTCGACCCCCCAGGGCAGGATGTCGGGCCTCCCTTGGCACACGCTGGGGGGGAGCACTTCCTGCTACAGCTCGACCGCTTCGTGGAGCCGTGGAGGAAGCCTGAGAGCCGGACGCTGTGCACGAAGGAAGTTTCGAGGGACTTCGGAACGGGTGCTGAGTAGATCTATCCATCGACATCTGCCTCGGGAGGCCCAAGGGCGCCCCACGGGTCGAAACGTGCTTCTTCCCGGGAGCCCTGGGCCTCACAGGGGAGCGACAAGCACGTGGACGAGCAGCAAGAAGGCAGAGAGCAGCAGAATCAGCACGAGCACTACGAGAAGCGGCGAGGGATAAGCAGCAGGAGGAGCAAGCAGACAGGGTACGGAAGCAAGATCGACAGGATCAACTACACGCACTACAACTTCAGAGCCACGAGCAGGAGAGCAACGACGGCATAGTCAGCAAGAGCCACAGCAAACACAACGACAGGATTATGGAAATGATCAGAAAGAAACGGAACGACGACAACAGAAAGCTTTCGAATAGCCCGTTCGGCTCGTGCCAAATTTCGCGGACAGGTTTCCCGAGAACCACCTCAACCAGTATGTTTCCATATCCCCATGTCATGCGACGAGCCGCTGAGTTCCTCTGTTCGGCGCTCGCAGCCTTTATCGTCGCGAGGGTCCGCGACATCAACGGAACAGGCGGAGGCATCCACCGCCCAGGCGAATCCTACTCCGCACAAGGCGAAGGATCTGATGGAGCAGTTCAGCACGCAGCGCGACACGACCCACCAGTGGTCCTGGCACAAGATCTGCAACAAGCCCATCCCGCCGACGGGAGCGATGATGTGCAGGCACTACGGGATCATCAACCACGGGCCTCGAGTCCCCACCATCGGGACGAGGGCCCGGGACCACGACCCAGCGAAGGAGACGGACTGCATCCACGAGTTCAGCAACCACGGCGGCAACGCGAAGGCCTTCTACGTCCAGCGCAGCGGGTGCAAGCTTCACTTGGAGTACTATCCGAGAGCGGCGAAGGGGATGCAGGAGGTGACCGCGAAACTGGAGGAGTTCAAGAGCGAGGAGGCTTGGACCAAAGGCTGGAAGCCAAGGAGCAGGAGGCCGAGGCGACAGCGACACCAACGAAGTCCAAGCCAACAACCAGGACAACGAACAGCGGACCAACCACCCGGCACCAGGAGAGCGAACGGGACGATCAGGAGACGCAGGAGGACTGGGAGAAGCTGGACGAGTCACCTCGGAGCAAGGCGCTACAGACACTACGCCAGCTGCCGAAGGACGAGAACGCCAACGAGACGGCCAACAAGCTGGTCGAAAACTTGAGGGAACACCTCGAAGCAGACATCAGCGACCTGTGAACCAACTAAGCAAAAGCAGAACAGCATCATGAACAAGTCCATCAAGCAACTCGACAAGGCAGACATCCTCAGGCAGGCGATCGACTCAGCCATCCCAGAGAGCCAAGTCTTCATGAGCCAGATCGAGAGCGAGTACGAGCAGCAGATCGAGTACCTGGACGAGGACACAGGAGCGACCAGGAGCATCACGAGCAGGGAGGTCATGACGCTGATGGGCCTTCACTTGATGACCAGAGCGGGCCAGCAGGAGGCCTGGAACGAGATACCACCCAAGGACATCTACAACACCCAGCTGGAGGAGGAGATCGGCAAGCAGATGCTCACTTTCATTTCAGACGTGGCCATCCAGCAGACCAACGACGGAGGGCACTTCTACTATGAGCAGCATAACCACCCCAGAGACTGGGAGGACAGGCTGGTCAAGAAGCTGAGACGTCTACCAGAAGTGGATCAAGGAGAAGCGTGGGCGAAAGAGCGAAGCTACGTGTCCAATCTACCAGGGCCGGCACTGGAGTTCGGAAGATGCTGAGCCAGGAGGTCGTGAACAGGGCCACCTCAGACGAAGCTGGGAGACGTCCACGAGTCGCTTAAGGAGCTGACGGGAGCCCTGGTAAGGTCCATCGTGAAGGAGAAGGTGACAGCGCAGGCCCACGAGAGCAGCGAGGACAAGACAGAGGAGGAGCCAGCAATCTGTACACCATGCTGCGCAGCACCTACGATACCAGCGAAGGACGAGAGGAGCACCGACCCGCAGGTGAAGCAGCAGGTTCAGAAGATTCACGAGAACATGGGGCACTGCAGCAACGAGAACCTGGTCATGGTCTTGAAGGACGGCAAGGCGCCACAAGCCTACATCGAGCCAGCACAGCAGCTGGAGTGTCCGGGTTGCGCAGCCAACAAGCGACCAAAACTCGCCGAGCCTTCTGAGGCACCTACCACCTACCAGCTCAACGACGTCACAGGCATGGACATCTTCTTCGCACTGGGCCCCGAGAACACCACCAAGGCCCCCATGCTGAACATGGTGCGCCATGGCACGGGACACCAGATCGCGGTACCACTTCCTAGTCGACATGGACACCAGATGCGGCGCCATTATCGAGCAATCTGGAAGCGGGTCTACGGCACCCCGTGCACGATGGTCATCGACGGAGAAACAGGCTTCCTGAAACTGCAGAAGGAGACGGGACCGAGGTCAAGGTCGCAAGCGCTACTTCACCATGGCAGGCGGGCAAGACAGAGCGAGCTGGAGGCACCTGTAAGGAGACTTTCTGCAGGACCAGGCAGAAGTTCGACACAGCCAAGTGGGACGACTTCTACGAGTTGGTGGACTCGGTCAACGTGGCCATCGGTGAGAGCGCACGGAGAGGAGGCTTCACACAATAGCAGCGGGTATTTGGACGACCGTTCAGGCATCCCGAAAGGATTCGGGTTCCCACAGTCTCTCCACGGTATCGAGGGCTATGAGTGGGGACACCGAGCTGGCCAGGAGTATCGACATGCGCAAGGCGGCGACAGCAGCTTACATCGAGGACGAATGCTCGGAGAAGTGGAGGCGCGCACTCAAGAAGAGGACCAGACCTACGAGGGGGACTACCTTCCAATCTGGAGACAAGTATTACTTCTGGAGAAGCAGTACCGACAAGCTACATGTCCGCTCATGGCATTGACCAGCACGGGTGATTCAAACAGAGCTACAAAAAACCGTCTGGTGTTCGTATCAGGTAGACGTGCTGAAGTGTTCCCCTGAGCAGCTTCGACATGCTAACGAGGGAGAGGCGACGGCCTGGGAGCAGGTAGACAGCACGACGAAGGAGGAGATCAACACAGAGAACCGCGGTCACCGCAAGTACGATGATCTCTCACAACCAGATGGACCTCCTGAGGAACAAGAAGACAAGGTACCACGAGCAGCACCACCAGAACCCGCACAGGACGATCAAGCACCGTCGTCATGGCAGCCACCCATCAAGGAGATCGAGAAGGCAGGGGACGTCAACCCGGATCCCATTCCCATGGCCACGATGCGCTACGACCACCTCGACGACATTCCGTTCACCATCAAGCAGAAATCTGACTTTCCGAGCTCAGCCATGCCGGCGACAGAACGCATCGCGACCATCGAGGAGAAGATGGCTAAGGACGTGGGAGCTCCGCCCACGAAGGCACAGCACTACTTACAAGCACCAACCAGCGACTTCGTACGGAGATCACCGAGAAGTCCCTGATGAACACGTACAAGTACCAGCCCTACATCGCGGCGAAGCGACGGGAATGGGGCAACATCAAGAACGCTCAAGCTGCACGTGTACTTCCACCTGCTGAAGCTGAGCAAGTACGTCGGGATCCTGAACTAGCTTCGCGGATCATGGGCTCTCGGTGGGCGTTGACCGACGAGGACGGCGACCCAGAGGAGGCGGACGCAGGCAAGAGGCAGCTGATGTTCCTGGTCGACAGCACGTGGAGTATGGCAAAGGCAAGATGTACGGCACAAGGTCACACGTATCCTGACTTACTAGATCTCGAGACAGTCCCGTGGTCGGGAAGGACTCCGTGTTCTCGAATCTACAGGCTCTTTGCACAAGCCAGTGGACGCTGCACTTGGCCGACATCACCTCAGCCTTCACCGCAGGCGATCCCATCGATCGATCGCAAGGAAGCCTATACGTGGAGTTACCTCGGACAGGCATCCCAGACGTGGAGGGAGGTTCACTGGTGGAGCTACTCAAGGCGGCTTACGGACGCTCCATCTTCGACGGTTACGTCTTCTACCTGCGCGACGACAAGGGACCCCATGGCGTCATGGGTTTGACTGTGGACGACATCATGGGCGGAGGTGACAACCTGTTCGACGAGGCCTGCAAGAAGCTACGGGACAGGTTCCCATTCGGAGCCTGGCGTCTCAAGAAGGGCAAGTACACGGGCAAGGAGCTCATGCAAAATGACGACAATACTGAGCATCGTGTCGCAGAGTCAGAGCTCCGACAGCATCCAGCTCATCAACATTGCGACGGAGAGGCGCAAGGAGCCCCAGTCAGAAGTAACTCCTGAAGAACTTTATCAAGCAAGGAGCCTGCGCGATTCAATTTCCTTCTTGGCGCGCGAGAGCCGACCGGACTTATCAGGGCCAGTGTCACTACGCTCTCGCACCGAAGGGGCACGGTGCATTGGCACCAGCTTCCTTAGCCTAGCACGGTTCTGACTGTCGAGTGTGTAGGAGGAGGGGGGGAGGAGGAGGAGGAGGAGGAGGAGGAGGAGGAGGAGGAGGAGGTGGAGGAGGAGGTCACGGTAGTTGACCCTGGAGCCATTCAAATCGTAGTGGGCAAGTAAACAGCCACCAGAGCAGGGCTGCAGAGACTCGCGATATCAGGGCTCTGTTGCATTAAGGCTTGAAGTTCTTGAGTGATGCCATGTTGCGGCACGGGGCAACTTTTGTATCATTGATTGGAAACTTCCGTGCGAGGCGATACGGTATCAACGTATGTGGGTATCCTGATTAGGCTCATTAGTGGGGCGAGAATATAATAGGATATTGAAGCACTGGAATCTGAAGGTGTTGGGGTATGAAGTTATCGGGGTCTTGAGGCACGAAGGCATGAGTCGTTGGACAGTCAAGGCATCAGGGTAATCAGACGTGAGGGCGCCGCTGTATTATGGCGTGCGTGTCTCAGGGCAGCAGGGTACTCGGCTGCCTTGGTGTTAGGGTAATTCGGTATCCTGGCCTTCGGTACGCGCGTCGTGTGGTACTCATGCAAAAGGGTATACAAGATGTTGAGCCGCGTCTTACGGCAGCATGACATTATGCGATTCAAGCGTGAGGGCGCTCGGGCGTGGCGTCATGTACTCAGGCAATGGAAGACGACGAGCTTCCAGGGCGATCCTGCCGAGGGGCCTGGCAAAGAACGCGAAGTACCGAAATCCTGCTCAAACCGCAGAACATGGACTGGTTCTCCAAAAGTCTGACCGAGAATCGACCTTCCTCCTTCTTGAATCACCCACCAGCCTCGTTTCACGTGTTCTCCTCCCACTTCATCCCCCCATGCTCCTCCCTCCAATCTCGTCTCTCATCCCTTCTCTCATCCTCCCTCCTCCAAGATCTCCTTCTCCCTTCTCATCCCTCGTCCCGTTCCTTGTCATACCAACCCCTGGCACCAGCCTGATAGCCGGACTTCTCTATTATCTTGAGGTATCTGACCGTCACCCCAGACACGGTGAAGTAAGGGATCTCAAACTTCACACTGATCGGAGCCTGGTCACAGATCAGGGGGAGGAGAGAGAGAGAGAGAAGAGGGAAGAGGGAAGGGGGAGGGAGCGGAACTCGAGCATCACATAGACGGAACACCGCCACAGCTCGGATACGTCGGTGACCCCTGCGCCCGCCCAATTCTCCCCCGGACGCTCCTCCTCCTCTCCGCCCCTCCTCGTCCCGATGCGTCCTCACACCGTGTTTCCTCCATTCTTCCTCCTTAGCAACAACTCCCCCTCGTCGCCTCGTCGTGCCGCCAGACGAGTCGGTGTGTGGCGGTCGGGGCGCCTCGCCTTGGGCTTGAGATTCCCAACAGCTCTGCGGATGGGTTTCGGAACGGCGCTGTCGTCTCAGGGCCGCGCACGCTCGTCTCAATCATGTCATTCAAATACTCGGACGGAAGGAGAACATGTTTCAGCAAGGGGCTGCCGTCTTTGAGACGCGTGCACTCGTCTTCAGAATTTCCGACTTGACAATCTCCGACCCTTCAAAATGGAGCTCGCGGCGGAGCACCGTGCAGACTCGTCTTAAGAATACCCTCCTCGTACAAGGACCCGTTTCAAACATGGGGCCCACGCCTCAGCGCCGCGCACATTCGTCGTGAGAATACCCAGCAGCTTCCAGGATGGAGGGCGGTTCCTTCTCAAGACGAGACTCTCTCGCTTGAGACTTCTTCTCCAAGAATGGAGACAAGGGTAAGGTGGTGCAACAACGACAAGGATGGAAGGCGGTTCCTTTTCAAAACGGGGCTCTCGGTGGACACTTCTTCGAGTATGCGGACCATGCGTTTCCGAAACCCCAGCAAGCAAGGAGGATGCAGGGCAACTCTCGTTCACAACGGGGCTCTCGCCCTAATGGCAGGCTTCAGAGACGCTCGTCTTTCAAACCAGGTGCCTCAAGTGGGGAAGAAGCATGCCGGCAGGGACTCGCGAGGAGGGACTCAAGAGGACCGGAGGGTGCACTGCAGCATTGCTGATCCACCACGGGACTAATCTGGTCCTCCCCACCTCCTCCTGCCCGGGCCTCCGTCCTCCGCACCCTCCCCCGGTCCCCTCCCCACCCCACCCGTCACTCGGGCAGGCCACGCTGCAGCAAGGAGCTGCGCCTTTGAACATCGTCTCTGGTACTGCACGGGACGACAGAAGCTCAGCTTTCAAAAGGCGCTCGAGCTGGAGTTCACACCTCCCACCAGCCGCAGGACAGTCATGCTGCCGGCGACGGTGCTTGCCAGTCCGACTGGCTAGCACAGACTTGCTTGCCAAAGGGCACTCCGATTTCCCGCCCAGGTGGCGAGCCCAGGGGGGAGGAGGAGGAGGAGGAGGAGAAGGAGGAGGAGGAGGAGGAGGAGCAGGAGGAGGAGGAGCAGGAGGAGGAGGAGGAGGAGGAGCAGGAGGAGGAGGAGGGGAGGAGGAGGAGGAGGAGAGTGAGGGGGGGGGGGGGGGGAGGAGGCGGCGAGCCCAGGGGGGGAATGTAGAGGGAGCAGACCTTCTCGGGAGCTCGGAAGGCCTCGGACCTTCCGGGAAGTCTTCTGAGCCTCCTCCGAAAACGGAGACGGCCTCCCAGAAGGCCCGAGGGCCTGTGAGAAGCCCCGCCGCCTTCTGAGCAGCCAAGGAGGAGGAGGAGGAGGAGGAGGGGGAGGATGAGGAGGAGGAGGAGGAGGAGGAGGAGGAGGAGGAGGAGGAGGAGGAGGAGGAGGAGGAGGAGGGCGGAGGAGAAGGAGGAGGCGAGGGAGGAGGAGGGGGAGGAGGAAGAGGAGGAGAAGGAGGAGGAGGAGGAGGCGGAGGAGGCGGCGAACCCAGGGGGGAATGCAGAGGGAGCGGACCTTCTCGGAAGGCTCGGAAGACCTCGGACCTTCTGGAAGTCTTCTGAGCTTCTCCGAAGACGGATTAGCGAAAACCTCCCGTCGCGATTTTTCCACAACGCGGGGGGTCTGAAGAACTCGCCCATGGCACACATGCACTCAGGCAAAGACGTGGGCACCGCACCTCACCTGCACTACACCGCGGGCACGTGGGCACAGCACCACGGACACCGCACAACACGACGGGTTCGCGGTCGCTTGGACTCGGCACATGTTTTCCGTTGTCAGGAGGAGGAGGAGGAGGAGGAGGAGGAGGAGGAGGAGGAGGTGGAGGAGGAGGAGGAGGAGGAGGCGGAGGCGGAGGAAGTGCGGAGCGCGACCATCCCTGCTCCACTCACCGCTGCGCCAGCAAGTAGCAGCCCCCTGCCCGAGAATGTCCCGCGATGACGCGCACAGGGCGTGGACTGGGCACTGCACTGCGCCGAACACTCGAACTCGTGCCCGCGCACGCTGACACGGCAGCGCGGCACGGCACACCACAGCACCGGGTAGCCAAAACCTCACGCTCGGGCGCATCGGCCTGGCACCGCGCGCCACGGCACGGCAAGTGACAGCCAGATTGGCTCTCGAGTGTGGCCACGTCGCTGGAGGAACAGAAAACTGCATAAACATCGACTTTCGGAGGGCCGCGCGGAGTTCTTGGATCGGCGCTGAGCCCCCCATACCTGGCGCGCGGAGCGCGCCAGGGGCCACGCCACAGGGCTGCCAGGGGGGCCAGCGTCGATCCAATACGTCTGCGCGGAGCTCGGACAAGGAAGGTTCGAGCGCTGGCCGCGACGCGGGCCTCCCCGCGAGGCGGCCGGGCAGTCTGCACTGGCTGGGACCCTCACAATCTACCATGACGGGGGGGTGAAGCCAAATCCACTCAAAATCGGTCCCTGGACCCCTCCCGGTCTCCATCTGGTGCAGTTCTCCCCCCACGCGGAGCCCGAACACGGCCCCCCGAGGCCAACAAAGGCAGAAGCCTCCCGGAGCCCGGAACCTCGGACCTCTTCCCCCGCCCTCCTGCTGGCCGGAACCAGTGCTGGGCCACCTCGGACCCCCAGGCGGCTCGAGCAGTGGGGGTCGACGCGTGTCCCCCTGAGCCAGTTCCGCCCCCCCCCGCCCTGCGGTTCGGTCGGGCGCGTGCCCTTACAGGCGGCTTTTGGACGAAGGATGAAAAATAGTCCAAAAATGCTCAAGAAATTCGCCGGCCCAACGGGCCAGGGCGTGCTAAGATCTCCGGTACCTGGTTAACAGTATTTCTAGTTCGCGCGCGCGGGGCGGCCCCTGGGGGTCCCCGGACGAAAAGTACCCCGGCAAGGTCCCGGCAAGTCCCCGGCCCCGGCAAGGTCGGGTCAGAGATGCCGGAGTTCTGTTTCGGAGTCCAAGAGGGCTCCAGATCGGTCCAAGAGGGCCCCGAGAAGCTTTCTAGACGGTCCAAGAGAGGCCCGAGACGGCCAAAGATCGCCCGAAGACGCCCCAGATGGCCCCAAGACAGCCCAAGAGGCCTCCAAGACGCTCCAAGGGCCTTCCAAGAGGCCTCCGAAGAGGGCCCCAAGTTGCCAAAATCGTTGATTTTCAGTTTTTTCTATGTTTTTTTGCGTTCTGGCCTTTTCGCTTCCGGACGCTCCAAGAGGGCCCAAGAGGCCTTCAAGACTGCTCCAAGACGGCCCACGAGGCTCCCAAGACGGCCCCGGAGCGGCCCAAGAGCGCCCCCCAGACGGCCCAAGTGCTGCCCAAGGCGGACCAAGAGGCCCCAAGACGGGCCCAAGAGGGGCTCAAGAAGGGAACCGAGAACTGAAAAATCGAGCCCTCCGCCCCAGAAGGCGCCCAGGACCCCGAAAGAGGCCCCAAGAGACTCTCCAAGACACCCCCAAGACGCCCCAATAAGCTCCCGTGAGGCCCCAAGAGGACCAACAACGTCAGGCCCCAGGCCCCAAGAGGACCAACAAATACCGCCAAGAGCCCGCCGAAAGCCCCCCAAGAGACCGTCACGAGAGCTCAGGAGGCCCCCTGGAGGCCTCCCGAGTTCTCCAAGAGGCCTAAAAAGAGGCGCCAAGAGGCCCCAAACGGCCCCACCGAGGCTCCAAGAGGCCACGAACGCGCAAGCAAACGCCTGCGATGGCACAATGCGGGCCGGCGGAATGAGCGAAGCGATTAAACAAATGAAACGTGCTCAGAACAAATCGTCCCCAGACTACCTGTTTGACTATTTCTGAATCTTCCTCCCGTGGAGTGGCAGGCCCGCCTCGGCCCTGCGGCCCTCGTGCTGCCACGAGGAGGCGCACGCCAGGGAACCGAAGGGGCGCTCCCGGCCACGGCGGGCCTACTAGGCGCGGACCTCCGAGGGGGCACGCCCCTGTGCCGCCTAGCTCGAGGGATCGAGGGGCAGAGGGCATCCTCCTCCTCCTCCTCCTCCTCCTCCTCCTCCTCCTCCTCCACCTCCTCCTCCTCCTCCAACTCCTCCTCCTCCTCCTCCTCCTCCTCCTCCTCCTCCTCCTCCAACTCCTCCTCCTCCTCCTCCTCCTCCTCCTCCTCCTCCTCCTCCTCCTCCTCCTCCTCCTCCTCCTCCTCCTCCTCCCTTTCTTCATCTTCTTCTCCTCCTCCTCCTCCTCAGCAGCAGCAGCATCATCATCCTTCTCCTTTGCCTAGGAGGGGCAGAGGGCATCCTCGAGGCGGGGAAAAGAGAAGGGACTCGAGCGCTGGCCCCGACGGGGTCCTCCCCCCCGGCGGAGAGCGCCGTGCGACCTGCCGGGCGCGGTGCTGCGGCCGCGCTGGGCGCCGGCGGGGCCACTTCGCCGGTCGCCCTGGCCGCCGGCGTGGGCCGCCGGAGCCGGCAGGCGCCGCGGGCTCGAGGCGGCGGCTGCAAGGCGGGCCAGAGCTGCCCTTGAAGCATATAGGGCGCCAAGGGTATACACCACCACCACCACCACCACCACCACCACCACCACCACCACCACCACCACCACCACCACCACCACCACCACCTTCATCCCCCCTCCCCTCCAGCCTCCCTTTTTCCTCTCCTCTCTCCTGGGAGAGGGAGGGGGCGAGGGAGGCGGTGGTGGCGTAGATCTCTGGTCCCCGCAAGCATGCTCGACACTGTATACATGCCCCTGATTCCGCCCCGACACCCACGAGGGGCCAGAGCGGGGATGTGGATGAGATCCTGGCCTCCGAGGCCGCGGCTTTTTGTCCGTGCCCTGCTCCCTCCCTGGCGCCCAGGAGTGGGGGGCAGCAGCAGGGGTGTGGATAGAGCGTCGGTCGCCGAAGGCAGCCCAGAGGCCCAGAGCTGCCTTCGGAGTGTAGCACCGCACCTTGTCGGCGACGAGCCCGCGGGGAAGTCAGAGGGGGCGGGCCTTCTCGGACGTCCTCCGACCTTCTGGGAAGCTTCTGAGCCCTCCCCGAAGACACAGAAGACTTCTCAGAAGGCGCGAGGGCCTCTGCGCAGCCCCGCCGCCTTCTGAGAAGGCCTGCCCCCCCTCTCGGACGACTCGTGGCTCTGGGATCGTCGCTGGGCCCTCTGGCGGCCGCCCGGGACCATCGGGGCACCCCCCGGAACGCCCTCGGCGAGGCGCCGTCCCTGAAAGGCATCCCGAAGCTGGAGCAGGGCACCTCCTGAGTGGCACACAAGAGCGCTCCGAGAGGGCCCGAGACGGCTTCTGGACGGCCACGTAGGCCCTCCGTGCGGCCCACGAGGCCCCCCAAGGGGCCCCCAAGAGGCACACGTCGTCGCATCCCCATCCGGCCCTCACAGCGTCCGACACGACTCGGCCCCCGAGATCGCCCCGAGGCAACCCAGGAGGCCCCCGAGAGGGCCCAACGACTGCCCAAGAGAGCTCCAACACGGCGAGCTTCCGACCTGGGCGCGCCGCCGAGCTGAGCGGTCGAAGCGCTCTCTCGGCCGCGCGGACACCGACGCCGCGCGGCACCGTGCCGGCACGGCGCGGCACCGTGCTTGCCGACTTTCGCTCCGCGAGCGCGAGCGCGTCGGCACGAAGCCGCGCGGCACGGCGCGACACAACAGCGGACAACCGACTCCGCTCGCACGGGAGGAGGAGGAGTTGGAGGAGGAGGGGGAGGAGATGATGGGGGAACGTTAGGTTCGAGGTTCGAGGTGCGAGGTTTCCGGACGCTCCCGTTGGTTCTCGGCGGCTATCCAGCCTCGGGTTGCCTTCCAGCGGCTGCGCCTCGACGAGAACGTCTCCTGGGGGGTCCCGGATCGTCCCCAACGGCCGCCGGAGGCCGGAGCTGTGACCCGAAAACCGCATCGGGCTGAGATCGAGCCGAGATCGGCGAGACGTCGCCGATGGAGCGGCGACAGGCCCCCGATAGCGAACTCTGCACGGTCCTGGGCGGGGTGCGCTGTGGGGCCTCTGTCGGCGAGGAATGGGTGGTTTGGGGGGTCGAGGCATCCGCCCCCTCCCCTGAGCCTACCCCCCCCCCTAAGATTGGCCGTTGGCCCCGGGGAGAACGAGGAGGAGGAGTTGGAGGATGGGGCGGACATGGCCGCAGGAGCACGGCACCACGGAGCACGGCACCGTTCCACTGCCTTCAAACAACTCGGCCACGGCCTCTGAGACTGCACAGAGGAGAGGGATCCCTTGCAGATCTCGCTTGCTCAGGAGAGAGACATCGCGCTCGGCAAGGCCTGTGGCCAGTGTCTCCCACAGCGCGCGCAACGATCGCAACCCTGGGTCCACAAGACCAGCCACGCCGAAGGCCCTGCAAGCCGTGGATGTCGTAACAGGGCGAGTTGAGACAACGGCGGCTGAAAGTCGGTCCCTGGCCCTCTCCCGCGGTCCAAGCGCACCAGTTTGCCGAGCTGCGTACAGCCCTGGCGACGAGGGGGCCCCCCAAGGCCAACCACCGCTGTCTCAGCTCGCCTTCCTATGAGGACAGCAGCAGGCAGGTCGAGGCGCCTTCATGTACGATTCTCTGTTGTCAGCTCCGACAGAGGGAAGACCGAAGTTGGCGGTCATGATGAAATCCTTCTGCCCCTGAAGCGGCTCCGCTGAGAGGGGCGCCAGCGGAGGTCGGAGAGCGGAGGGCGGAAGAGGGAAGAGGGAGGAGCAAGGGAGGGAGGGACGGGGAGGGAGGGCAGGAGGTTGGGTGGTTCGTGCCAGGGAGGAGGGAGCCAAGCGAGGGAGGGAGGGGGGGGGGGGAAGGGGCAGGGAGGGGAGGGAGGGAGGCGGGAGGGAAGGGGGAGGGAGGAAGGAGGGAGGGGAGGGGAGGGAATCCCGGAAGGGTGGAGGGAGGGGGGGGAGGGCACTCTGTGGATCATGATTCGACATCCGACTCTGCGATTTAAGAGATCTACGCAATAATAAGGGATGGGAGGGAGGGGTAGGAAGTCAGATATGACGCTTGCGCGTCTAGCTTGCCCTCTCTCCTCTCCCTCCTCCCCTGTTGGTCTGCTCTCACCAATAATTATTCCCTCGCTCCTCACCCTCATCCCATGCTCCGTCCCTACTCCTCGACCTCTCCTCCACCTCCTCCAACCTCCACCTCCCTCCAGCCAGCCCTCCTCCTCTCCCCATCCATCCCTTTCCCTCTTTCCTCCTTCTTACTCCATTCTCCGCCTCCACCTCCGCCTCCTCCTTCTCCTCCTCCTCCACCTCCTCCTCCTCCTCCTCCTCCTCCTCCCCCTCCTCCTCGTCCTCCTCCTCCTGAAATTGTGTTGTGCAAGGATTCATGATCAACGTTGATTCGCAGAGTTGAAGTCCCAGGAATGGCGTTCTGGCACGATTCAGGATCGTCCAGACGCAACAGTTAGGTTGATCCGTTGCGTTGGAATCCCGAGAACAATGTGTTGGCATGCTTCACGGTCTTCAAACAGGTGTCTTCAAACGAAGCGGTTCCCTGTGGAACTGAGCCTTTGTAGTGGCCTATGAAGAGGGAGCTTGGACGGAAGGTTGATTCCAACATCGTCGATGACTCTTGGGCTTACACTGGTCCGCCTCCGCCTCCTCCTCCTCCTCCTCCTCCACCTCCTCCTCCTCCTCCTCCTCCTGTTCCTGCTCTTCCTCCTCCTCCTCCTCTTCCTCCTCCTCCTCCTACTCCTCCTCCTCGTCCTCCTCCTCCTTCTCCTCCTCCTCCAATGGCAACCTGCACGCGCTCAGACCGGCACGTTGGCGAGCTGCGGGAGTGCGAGAGGTCCCAAATGGCCAAGACTGCGCTCGTCGGTCAGGAGACAGGAAGGGGAAGAGAAATGGGTGGGAGGAGGAAGAGGAGGCCGTGGAGGATGAAGGACAAGAAAGGGGACAGGGGACGCGAACAGGTACGGGGACAGACACGGTGCTCTCTCCACAATGATTCACGGCATGGTCGACTGTCTTATCCTCGCGGGCGTCAGGGGAGCGGGACGAGCAGTCGCACACCGCCCTCGAATGCGAGGCTGACGTCTTGTGTTCCGTCTCGTCCTGCGTCGTCGTGCAGTGTTGCGTGCTGTACTGTCTGGTATCGCGCTGTGCTGGAGTGTGTGAGGGCGCGCCGCTGGATGACCCCAAGAGGGGGGGGGGGGGGAAACCCCCCCCTCCCCCCTTTCCCCGATCCGTCGTCTGGGACCCCCCCCCTCCCCCCCTTTCCCGATCCGTCGTCGGGAACCCCCCCCCTTCCTTTCCTGGTCCGTCGTCGGGGACCCCCCCCCCGTTCCCCCCTTTGGCCGCCAAATTCGAATCCGCCCCCTCCCCCCGTTTCGCTACGGCGCCCCCGGTCTCCGGAACCCGACCCCTACCACCCCTAACACTAATCTCCACCCTTACACTAACCCCGAAGCCCGAAGCCGAACCCCAAACCCAAACCCTAGCCCCAGACAGCACTCACTACTCATTACGCACTACTCACTACCCACAACTCACCACTCGCTACTCACTACTCGTTTCTCACTACTCACTACTCACGGCTCACTACTCACTACCCACGGTTCACTACCCACGACGCACTACTCACTACTCCCTACTCACTACTCAAGACAAACTACTCACTACTCACTACCCACTACTTAGTACTCACTACTCATTAAACACAACTCACTACCCACTACTCACTAATCACAGACCACTACTCACTACCCACGAACGAATATCCATTATTCACTACTCACACTTCACTACTCAGTACTCACTGTCCACAACTCATTATTCAGTATCCACTACTCGCTACTCGCTACTCACTACACAGTACTCACTATTCACTACTCACTACTCGCTACTCCCTACGCCCTACTCGTTACCCAATACGAACTATTCACTACCCACTACTCACGGCTGACTACGTTCCCACTACTCACTACTCGCTACTACCTACTCCCTACCCCCTACTCCCTACTCCCAACTCACTACTCACTACTCACTACTCACTACTCACTACAACCTACTCACTACTCACTACTCACTACTCGCTACTCCCTACACGCTACGCACTACTCCCTACTCACTACTCACTAGTGACTCCTGTCTACTCCCTCCTAATTTCTCACTATTCACAACGCCCTACTCGCTACGCACTATTCACTACTCGCTACTCCCTACTCCCTACTCCCTACTCGCTACTCGCTACTCGCTACTCACCACTCACTACTCTCTACTCTCTACTCACTGCGCACTACTCACTACTCACTATTCACTCCTCGCTATTCGCTACTGTCTACTCCCTCACCCCTACTCCCTGCTCGCTACTCACTATGCACTACTCACTCTCATTCCTCCCTATTCACTACTTCCTTCCCACTTCTCACTACCCACTACTCACAGCTCACTACTCACATCTCTACGCGCTACTCACTACTGACACTACCCATTACCTACTACTCCCTACTCACCACTCACGACTCACTGCGCACGACTCACCATCAAATACCCACTACTCACCAATCGCATCGCTACTCAAAACACTCTACTCCCTACTCGCTACCCGAGAAGCCCCCTCCCCAGCCCCCTGTTCGGCGCAAAGGGGGGGAGAGGGGGGGGTCAAACCCCCCCCTCCCCCTTTCCAGCGCCAAGGGGGTGAGAGGAGGGGGTCCGGAATCCCATCCCCCCCTTCAAGGGGGGGGTTCGAAACCCCCCCCGTTAAGGAGGGGAGGGGGGGGGAGTCGAAAATCTCACCCACCCTTTGAAGGGGGGGAGGGGGGGGTTCTGCGAGCACACCCCCCCTTTGGTGTATTCAGGGCCATCCACTGGCGCGCTTTCGGAATGAGTGGTACTGTGTCGTGTGTTGTCGTCGTCGCCACGCGAAACCTCACACGACCTGCCCGCGACAAGCCCCGCAACCCACACCTCGACCCACTCACCCACCCACCCCACACCCGCACCGTGACGCATCCCGCGACCCGACCACCCCGCGGCCTGACCCGCGACACCCCGGCGACCCGCCCCACGGCCCACTCCGCGACCCACGTGCCACATCGCTTCGAAACGTGCAAGACACCTACGCCAGCGGCGGGCTGCCTTGCAGTGGCTCAGGAAGACACCACCAGCGTGTGCCCCGCCCGCGCGGCCGGCCCACGACCCACCCCGGGACTCGCCGACACTGATGATACGACACCTGCACAGCGAGGGCAGGATCAGCCAGCATCGAACCAGTAAATCGGATCGAATCGAAAGTTCAGTCGAATCGAGCTGCGTCGGCACGGAGTCGAACTCGAATCGGATCGGCTGCGCAAGGGTGCACTGCAGCGCCGTGCAAGCATCGGTCCGCATCGGATCGTCGGGATATCGGAATCGAATCGGATCGAGCCGAGCGCAACCGAGATCGAGTCGGAGTTATCGGGTCCCAACGAGAGGGGCCCTCTCAGACCGTCCCCGCTCGCCAGGGCCCAACCGTTGTGCACAGGGTCCCGCGAATGTGGCCCCAGGCGGCCAGGGCCTGGCTACGCAGCCATGGGAAGCGTAGGAGGAGGAGGAGGAGGAGGAGGAGGAGGAGGAGGAAACGTAGGAGAAGGAAGAAGCGTAGGAGAAGGAGGGCGAGGAGGAACGGGAAGGGGACCCCTTCTGTCCCAGAGGGCCTCCGCATCTCCGAGAAATTGTCCCTTCTGTCACAGAGGGTCAGCATTGACACCTAATCTGAGTCTCGTTTCACCGATCCCCATCCCCAGCGGCGTGGCCTGGGCCCCACTGGCCGATTTGCCCCCCTCGGTGGGGATGTAGGTCGCTCCCTTCGGGTTTCGAGGGGTGCATCCCCAACTGGGGTGGAAATTTGGTGGTGTCTGGAAGGGGATGGAGATGGGGACCCAGACCCCCGACGTCGTTTTTTTTAGCAACATCGACCCCCCGAGGTCTGGACCCCTTCCCCGGGACCGGTTTTTCGTTTGACGGTCCTGAGGCCCGGGAAGGGCCCCCGAAAGCCGCAAACATGGAACAACCGCCCGTCGTGATTTTTCACAACGCGAGGAGGTCTGGGGCCTAAAAATGGGGATCGGTTAAACGATAGCCGAGAATCTTGGCCTTTGGATCACCAGGAGGGAGCGATGGCCGAGGCGAGTCTCGGCGGCGAGCGGGCTCCACGACCGGGCCCTGCGGAGCGGCCCGCCCAACGGAGCCCCTCCCCAGAGCCCCAACCCTCCTCGCCCGGGGCTGGACCTCAGCGCTTTTTTTTTCTGCTTGTTCGCTTTACCTTCGCCTTGACTTTCTTCGCTCTGGTCCGCCTGCCTTCCTGCGCCCCCCTCTCCCAAGACGGAAAAAAAAGCCCGGCCGAAGTCCAGCAAGGCAGCGCTCATGGAGGAAGGAAACAACTCAGAAACACAAACTTTTGGCGCTCCACGGATCCGCGCCGGACCTCCCTCCCCTCCCTGGCGCGCGGAGCGCGCCGGGGGCGGCGCCGGAGGCGCCGCCAGGGGGCCCCAGCGCGCATCCAAGCAATCCGCGCGGAGCGCCAAAAGTTGATGTCCATGGTCTTTGTCCTCCTTCGAGCATAGGTCCAGCCCTGCTCCTCGCGGCGTCGTGGCGGGCGTTTTCTGGCCACACCGCTCGGGAAACGATGCACTACAAGATGGGCATGCAAGACTTCTCGGTGCGCGCGTCGCCCCTGGGAGGGGGGGCGGGGAGGAGGGGAGGGGGGGGGGGGGGGGGCGACGCACACATAGTATAGTATGTTGGTATGTTGGGGTGGCGCCGAGAACAGATCATGGCATAAGCATGCAGTTTCGGAGCTCCGCACGGATTCCTTGGACCCGCGCTGGACCCCCCTCCATGGCGCGCGCGGGACCCCCCTGGGGCGGCGCCAGTGGCGCCATGGGGGGGGGGGGGCAGCGCCGATCCAAGAGATCCGCGAGCTCCGAGAGCTGGTGTTTTGGGGTGGTTTGGTGGGCGGTGACGGGACCTTCCTGGAGCCACTCGCTCCGCTAATGCGTCGATGCTGCGCCTGACGTCCGTCGACTTGAGTCGAGCGAGGGTCGAGCAGGAGTCGAACTGGTGCCGGCCACCAGGTTCCACCCACGAGGCACCACCGGCAGGGTCCGGCTGGGAGGTCCCGCAGGTGGGACCCCAGCCATGGAGTCCTGGCCGTAGAGCCCCGCTCATAGTCAGGGTCCCGCCCATGGAGTCTACGCCTTGCTAGTGCTGTTAGCCCTTTTGCACTGTCTGGGGTCCCCGCGCCAGAATCATGATGTAGACATGTTTGATATGAGCTTACCGTCGGTAACGTCCATAACTGCGCGTTCAAGATGTAACGGCAGCCCAAAGGTGAACAGGGCTTGAGCGCAGCAGCCACTTCGCAACAAGATGAGCTTTCAAAAATGACGCAACAGTTCAAATATCGGCTTCAATGATGGCGCGCTCCAGCCAACTGCAGAATGCAAGACAACGGCAGCACGCGCACCTCGCAATTCTTCAAACCACGGGGTCCCGTGGAAACCTTCGTGTCGCTCCCAATTTTGAACATGAGTCGGCGCAGAAACACGTAATGCGAAACAAGTATCACATCTACGCGCGGGGCTCTGTGATCTCTTTGCTGCTGATCAACCCACCTCCCGAGCCAAACGACAAACTCGGCGACACGTTGGTCTAACATCTCAGCGGTCTCCACGCGTGGAAAGGGATCCGCGTCCGCGCAATGCGCAAAGTTCACATGTGGGAAAGCCTTGCGCGCATGCGCCAATGGCTTCCGCATATTGCAAGGCTTCCCCTCGCAAGAAACCTCGATCGGAATATCAACGCCATGTATATCGTGAATCTCACAAGTCACAGCCTCTCGCACAGACTCCAGTGCAATCCACTCGGTCTGCTGATCTGGGGGGAACAGCGGCAACACGCCAAGGGTTGCCGTTTCCAGCGCACGGTGCAAAGTGGATGTTACGACAAGCCTGCGAACGGGGCTTCCGTCATTTTCCCGCGCGCTGCCCTGCAAATGGACTTGGACTTCCTTCGTTGCACCATCTCGTCCATCTTCTGTCAGGGGGGCGTCGAAAAAAGCAGCCTCATGGTATGCCCGACCAGAGACATCGCCTTGTTCGCGATACTGTTTGCTCCGAGCATTCGCAGTTGACTCGCCGTGCCGAATCAAATCCGCCGGCGCTCCTTGCATGGGCAAGCAATTTGCGAAGGCTGGGCTTCGGGAACTGGGCAACGTAATCCCCATTACGTAACACACAGCATTGCAACCTCCTCAGAATAACGCACGTTGGGCAACTGCGACTTTTCTGGTGATCATGAGACCCGAGGAGCTCAGAATGGCTCAGCTTATCACTCGGTGGCGATCCAACCTTCTGAACCCGCGTCGCCCCCCGGGCACGGAAGACACGTCCCAAACACGAATCGCGCCCTCAGACGCATGGGCCCCCTGGCACACGCCAAAGCCTATCTCGGGCACAACGAGGAGCACTGCTGCTCAAGCCGCGTACTGCTATTGCTACTGCTTGCTGTCGACTGCGGCTGCTTAGTGCTGGTGGTGAGCGTTTTTTTATTCGGCGTTTCGACATTGGGCTCAAGGGGGGGAGGGGGGGGTCTGGCTCCGGACCTCTGCTTAGTGCGACTGTTTGCGACAGTGCGTCCTATGAAGGGAGACTCCCCCTGCCTGAAACAGGCGCCTAGAACAGCCAGGATCTACTCCACGGGGGGGGAAGGGGGAGTTGCGAGGGCCCGCGCCGATCGGCAAAAGAATGAATAAAAAACGCTCACCTGCTTGCTGTCGTTTGCGGCTGCTTACTGCTGCTGGATATTGCTTGATGCTGCGCACCGCTGGTTGCTTGTCTTTGCCACTGTGCTCTGCTGAGGGCTGTCGCTCGGGCAGTTCTTCGTGCCTCGTTGGAGCTCTCTTGGAGCATCTTGCCTTCCAGCCTTCCCAAACTCGGGGGCGCGCAAACATGGATTAGCGATCCATGGATTTGGCGCGCGGTCGCCGAATCCATGGATCGGGGAAGGTGCCCTCCCTGAAATGCGGCCGGTGCCGCCTCGCTCGGCGGCGGAAATCCGCGATTTCCCATGGAAACGGGATCCGTCACTGATCCACGCCGCCCTGGATCCATGTTTGCGATCGCCTGAAAACCGCGTCGGCCAGTCTCAAAGGCTTCTTCCATCATTAAGGGCTGCCTGGGAGCTCTCTTGGGGCTGTCTTGGACCCTCTTGGGGGCCACTCTTGCAGGAACAGCAACGGCATGCACCGAAACCGTCGGAGCTCCGCGCGCGATTCTCGGACCCGCGCTGGGTCTCCCCTCCCTGGCGGAACGCGCCAGGGGCGGCGCCAGAGGCGCCACCATGGGGGGGCCCAGCGCCGATGCAAGAAGTCCACGCGGAGCTCCGAAGATCTACATTTGGCCAGTTGTGTCCTGTCCGGATCTCGGGGGCCTCGCGAAACTCTTTGGGGGCCTCTGGAAACCGTTTGGTGGTCTCGTGGGCCCTATTGTCAGGTCGGGCAGGTCCCCCTTCAGGCGGAGTGTGAACGAAGGCGTAAAACAGATTCAATAACTTAAAAACTTGTCTCAAATAAACGCTCAAAGCATCGCCCCCGGACTATGGTTTAAACTATTTTTGAAGATCCCTCCCTCCTCTAGAGGGACAGGCCCGATTAAACCCTATTGAGAAGTATCGGGGCGTCTTGGGGACCTCCAGGGATGTCTTCACGCCGTCTTCGGCTGTCTTGCGGCTCTTATGGGCCTTCTTGGACTCCTGTGGAAGCCCACCTGAGCCGTCTCAGGAGCCTCTTGGGGCCCGCTTGGGGCAGTGGTGGAGCCATCTGAGGCCCTCTTGACGTTAGTATTGAGCCAAGAGAACGTGCTTATAGGGCATGTATGATAAAAACTCTGGGTGCCGAATTTTGGCCACTTGAGTCCTATGTTAGAATGTGGTGGAGCCTCTCGTGGGCCTGCTGTGACTGTCAGCGGGTCCTTGGATGCTCGTCGAGGCTTCCTAAGGCATCTTGGGGCATCCTGGAGCCCGCTTGGGTCCTCTTGGAGCCCTCTTGGAGCCCTCCTGGGCCGTTTGGGACGCCGCATGGGTCACAAGAAGCAGTATATAGAAATCCGCCGACCCTGTCGGCGTGTGACAGGGGCTGTTCCGTCGCCATCGCCGTCGCTGCCGCCGTCGCGTCGCCGCCGCCATCACGTTCCCTCCTTCCCCCGAGTCCGTCGCCGCTCCCCCCCTTTCCTTGAGCCCTCGTCCTCAAGCACGCCAGTCAAAGCGAAATACACCATCCCATCCACAGCAAAATTAAGTAACGTTGTCATTGAGTCGAAGGGAAGCCCCTTCCCTTTGATCCCTTCCCCGCGGGGGGTGGGGGTCCCGGGAGAGAGGGTCCCGAGGGGTGCACCCGGGCTAGAATACCACCCTCCCGGGGCCCGTGGCCCGCCCTCTCCCTCCCATTACCGTCGAGGGCCGAGGCCTCCATGGTCGGCGGCACCGGCCGTAAGGCCTTAGCAATCAAACGGTTGCTCCTCCTGTGCTCTGCAATTGGAGAACCTCTCCCCCTCAAAAACACTCCTGTCCAGCATCCGAGCGATAATATAATCGGCTGGCGATTCCCGCGGTGCAGTGGATCCGCGCTGCTGGGGTCGCGACTTCTGGTCAAAAGGCTCGCGTCGTCGAACGCAATGTTCCCTTGCACAAGAGCAGCGATCCCTCGGAAAGCACTGATGGACCAGAAAACAAACGACACCACCCCACCTACGGCCCCACGGGCCTTAGCGTATACCTGGGCATCTGGCGTAGGTTTTTGCATGGTATACGCTGCGGCCCCCCATGGGCCGTGGCGCAACATGAGGGGCCGCAGGTGGGGTGGTGTCGTTTGTTTTCTGGCCGCAGCTCCGAGACCACGATCCCGCAGACTACCACTCGAGGCGCGGGAGAATGCGGCATGCTGCCTGGCATGGCTGTTGTAGCTTTCTAAGGGCCCCCCCCGCCCTCCGTCCCATGCGAAGCTGACTGCACCGCCCCGGGGTGTCGTAAACGGGGGTTTGGCTAAACGGGGGCCTAGGCTTTTCCACATACCCCCGTGTACTGTACCCCCGTCTACGGCGCCCAGGGCCCCCGAAACAGGGGCATGGCCAAAGGTGGAAATCGGCGTTCCCCGTACCCCCCTCTGCTGTGCCCCCGTCTCTGGCGCCCTGAGCCCACCCCTGCTCCCGAGGGTCCCAGGGCGGCCAAAATGCCTCCCCGGCGCTCTCAACAGCGTCCCACACGCTCGGGATGGCCTCCAAGACGGGCCTGGCAGGCCACCAAGGCCGCGAAGATGGTCCAAGAGACATTCATGACGGCTCAAGGTGGCATCGAAACGGCCCAAAAAGGCATCCAAGAAGGCCCAAGAGCGCTCCGATAGAGCCTCCAGCAAAACCCGAAGAGGCCAAAACTATTGAGTTGCCCTTGGATTTTGAAGGATGTTCGCATTCTCGCCGTTTCGAGCTTTCGCCGTCTCAAGACAAGCCTCAAAGATGGCCTCGAGGCCCAGAAGGGCACCCAGAGGGCCCCAAGACGTCCCAAGAGGATGCCAAGATGGCCCAAGAGCGGCCCAAAAGGACCCCAAGTCGGCCCAAGAAGGCGCTCAGACGGCCCTCAAGGTCCCCACGAGAGCCCCAAGTCGACCCAGAGAGCCCCTAAATTGGACTCTGAAAGCGCCCTTACGGGCCAAAAGCGCCCTCAGACGGCCCAATGAGCCCCCTATGATCCCCCGAGGAGCCCCCAAAGCGCTGTCAAGGGGCCCCAAGAGGCCCCAAATAACCCCTCAAGAGGGGCGAAGTGTCACACGTGACGGCCTCCCGCGCCACTCGAATAGTCGCCACCCAACATGCTGACTGGCAGGGTGGCGGGACTTACCGCAGGCAACTGAATCCGCCGCCCCCTTTTGACTATCAAAGGGGTGCCTGGCGTGCCGGACGATATGGCTTTTGGTTTTGGTTCTTTTTTGAAAAGAACTCCCCCTGGGGCTTCGGCCCGTCCCGCCGGCCACCCGGAAAACCCGCCTGTCGTCGCCTTCGTTGCCCCAAGATGGCCCAAGATGGCCTCCAAGACGGCCAAGATGTCCCAGGACGGCCTCCGAGTTGCTCGAAGACGGCCAAGATGGCCTCAAAGACGGCTAAGATGGCTCCAAGATACATCCAAGACGGCTCAAGATGGCCTCAAGATGGTCTAAGACGGTCCAAAAGGCCCGCAAGAGGCCTCCAAGACGGCCCAAGAGGTCTCCAAGAGGTCCTCCAGGAAGGCCCGACGAGGCCAAAATCATTGATTTTCCTTAGGTTTTTCCCTACCTGGGCTCTGCCTAGAAGGGTTCTTACTCTCTTAGCTTAAAGGGGCCGGGCAGTGTAAAGCGCCCCGGGCGGTTCCCCCAGTCCCCGCCCCGCGGTTCCCCCAGTCCCCGCCCCCTGGGTTCACCCAGCTTAGCTTAGCTTAGCTTAGCTAAGCTTAGCTTGGTTTAGCTTAGCTTAGCTTAGCTTATCTCATCTTAGCTTAGCTTAGCTTAGCTGAGCTTTGCCTAGCCTAGCTTAGCTAAGCGTAGCCTAGCTCATCTTAGCTTAGCTTAGCTGAGCTTAGCTTGGCTTAGCTTAGTTTAGCATGGCTTAGCTTAGCTTAGCTTAGTTTAGCTTAGCTTAGCTTAGCTTCGCCTAGCCTAGCTTAGCTTAGCTTGGCTTAACATACCTTAGCTTAGTTTAGCTTAGCTTAGCGCAGCGCAGCATAGCGCAGCGCAGCATGAGCACAGCATAGCATTGCATAACATCGTCAATCATAGCATAGCATAGCATAGCACAGCATAGCATAGCTCTGCATAGCATCGCATAGCATATCATAGCATTGCATCGCATAGCATAACATAGCATTGCTTAGCATAGCAGAGCGCAGCATAACATTGCATAGCACAGCACATCACAGCATAGCATAACATATCATAGCGTATCATATCACAGCGCAACATAGCATAGCATAGCATAGCATAGCATAGCATAGCATAGCATAGCATAGCATAGCGCAGCATATAATGTCATATCATAGCCTAGCATAGCATAGCATAGCCCAGCATAACATAGCATAGCATAGCATAGCGCAGGATAGAATAGCATAACACTACTACTACCGCGACTGCCACAACTGCGACGATGAGGAGAAGGAGGAGGACGGCGTTTACCGTTACTAGTAATATTGCTCTCCTAGGGGCTCCAACTCCTAGGTAGGGTCGCTCTGGGATAATTGAAGGATTCTGGCAGTTGCGCCTCTTCTGCTTTCAGACGGCCCAAGTCAGCTCAAGAGGCTCCCAAGATCGCCCAAGAGGCCCCCAAGAGGGCCCTCATGACGGCCCAAGTGGCCTCCAAGACGGCCCCAAGAGGGCCCCAATAGGGCCCCAAGACGGCCCAAAAGGCCTCCAACACGCCCAAAATGGCCTCCAAGACGCCCAAGATGGCCTCCAAGACGGCCCCGAAGCGCCCCAAGAGGGCCCCAAGTCGGCCCAGAAAGGCCCCCAAGACGGCTCCCGACGGCGTCAGACGTGCCAGGAACCCACCAAGATGGCCGAACATGGCCCTAAGATGGCCCAAGACGGCCTAAGAGGCCCCCAAAAGGGCCTCCAGGAAGGCCAAAAGATGCCAAAAACCTTGACTTGTCTGAGGTTTTTGACGGATTTGGGCATTTGCTTGTTTGGGGCCTTCCGACGGCCCGAGACGGCCCAAAAGCCCCCAAAGATCGCCGAAAGAACGCCGAAAGATCGCCCAAGAGGCCTCCAAGATGGCCCCAGAACGGCCCAAGAGGGCCCCAAGACAGCCCCAAGAGGAGCCCAAGACGGCACAGGAGGCATTTAAGACGCCCAAGATGGCCTCCAAGACGGCCCTGGAGCATTTCAAGAGGGCCCCAAGTCGGCCCATAGAGGCCCCCCAAACGGCTTCCTACGGTGTGAGGCGGACCAGGAGCCCACCAAGACGGCCGAACATGGCCCTAAGATGGCCCAAGGCGGTCCAAGAGGCCTCCAAGAGGGCCTCCAGGAAGGCCCGAAAAGGCCAAAATCATTGATTCCCCATGGGTTGTTGAAGGATTGTTGCATGTGTTTTTGTTCTGCCTTCCGACGGCCCGAGGCGGCCCAAGTGCCCCCAAAGATCGCCCAAGAGGCCCAAGACACGGCCCCAAGAGGCCCCCAAGACGGCCCAAGAGGTCTCCAAGACGCTCAAGACGGCCTCCAAGACGGCCCAGGAGCCCTCCAAGGCGTCCTCCAAGAGGGCCCGAAAGTGTCAAAATGGCCTCCAGACGGCCGAGATGACCTTCAAGATGCCCACGTGTTCCCCGAAGGCTGTCCAAACCGATTCGGGGAACACATGGTCCGATAGCTTGGCAGGTCTGGCCTCAACGCTCGGCCACATAGACGCTTCCAAAAAGGCAGGAGGCGGCGGTGATTCGCCGTAGGCGTCTTCAATCTGATTATGGTGTCAATCATACGTGAAACTAGTATGGTGAATGAAAATCCTGATGATATTAGTCATGGTAGTCATAAGAATAACAACCATAATAATGATAAGAGTAGCAGTGCTAGTAGCAGTAAAAGCAGTAGCAACGGTAATAGCACTCGTAACAACAATCGTAATAATACGAATAATGGTAATAGCAATAGTCATATGTATAGCAACAACAAATAGTAATAGTAATACCAATCGCAACAGCACTAGGACTTGTAACAGTAGTAGCAATACTAACAATAGCATAATAGTGCTAGTGCTAGCCACCGTAAGAGTAATAGCATTAGTCGAAATAAGGGTAATAATGAGTTTAAGGGTAAGAATAAGAGTACTAATGAGAGTACTAGTCGCACTACTAATAGTAATAGAAATATTGGCAGTAATAATACCAGTAATAACAATAAAAATAGGAATGGTAATAGTACTCGTAATAGTAACAGGAATAAAAACTAGCAGTAGTGTAATAGCAATAAGCATAAAGCATAACACTAGTGATACTAACAGTAATAGTACGAGTAAAACA
The DNA here is from genome assembly GCA_963575745.1 of Prorocentrum cordatum. NCBI lineage: Eukaryota > Dinophyceae > Prorocentrales > Prorocentraceae > Prorocentrum > Prorocentrum cordatum. The sequence goes on along the minus strand of CAUYUJ010014378.1, from coordinate 131,643 downwards.
CATAGTAAGAATTAAGAGTGTTAGCAGTAATGGTAACAGTAATGCAACTACCAACACGAGTAGGAGTCCTGACACTCAGACTAATAATAACAACAACATCAATAACAATGATAGCAATGCGAACAACAACAGCAGTGGTAGCAATAGTAATAATAATGCTTTCATGAGAATGAAACAATAGATATGGATAGTGATGACTGTAGCAATATAGCAATAGTAAAAAGAATAATGATGATGATGTCGGAATGCAAAGAAGACGAATAATAGTAATGATAGCAGTACTGACAGTAGTACTAAGAATACTAGAGCGTGAACTAACAACAATGGTAATACAACTGCTACAGACTACGAGTGGCAAGGATACATATAATGAGACCGTGAATGAGACATTAATGTAAGATAAAAACAACAATAATCAGAGTAACAATAATAATCTCGATAAGAATAATAACAACACTCTTCATCGTCATCACCATCATCAACAACACCAACCACATCACCATGATATTAAGATTAATAATGAAAAACGAATATCATCATCATCACGATAACAAGCGATAACAATAATACGGAATCATCGTAATAGTAAGAGCAATAGTAATGACACGAACAGCAACAACAATACTGATAATGATACAGGTCCCCGCTACTGAGGTTAGGATTTCTAGCAACAAAAAAAGATCCGCGCTCACAAGGCTACGATTTCCTTTTAACTAAAACCATGTCCCGCGCTCGCGAGGCAATAATCCGTGGTGGGAAATACGAGCACGCTCTCCCCAGGTCACGATTCCCAATGAAAAAATAAGTCACCCGCGCTCCAGAAGCCAAGATCCCAGTGAAGAACAGTTGGACATGCGCACCCAGTGCCACGATCTCTGTGCGCTTGAGGCCACGACCCTTTGCAAAACAGACGTATTCTGAACCAGCGCTCCTGAGGCCACGCGCACCTGTGAAATAAACCGAAGGGCCTTCGCTCCCGATGCTACGACAGGTGGCCCCAGCATCGAATCGGAAAGTCGAATAGGATCGACCCGAAAATCGAATCGGCAAAAGTCGGCAGAAATCGGCAGCCAAATCGAAATCGACAGAAGTCGGTAGGGCCGAGTCGGATCGAATCGGAAACCAGACCACGGCAAGCCAGATCGGCATCGAAAGTGGAAGGCCGGGAGGGAAAAAAAAAGAGAGTACGGGAGGGGAGAGTAGGGGGGGGGACAGAAGGGGAGGGGACAGTAGGGGAGGGGACAGCAGGGGAGGGGACAACAGGCGAGGGGACAATGAGGCGCCTCCCCACGGCACCTCCCCAGCGTCGGCGCGCAGCCGGATCGGCAGGAAATCGGCCGAAGCCGACTGCCGCATCGAATCGGCAGGACGCGGATCGGGCGAAGCCAAAATCGGAATCGCAGATCGGAGTCTCCGGATCGAGTCGGTTCGAATCGGCAGCCAGGAAAGCAGGTGCGATTCGAGCCAGACGAGTCGGAAAGAACCCCGCGGACCCCCCGCAAAAAAACGCACCCGGGCCGCGCTCCCGAGGCCAGGATCCCTCGTGCAGCAAGAAGCGATGGATCCACGTCCTGAGGCCACAATCAGCTTAGAAGGCACTGGACTTGAGCTCCCGAGCCCTCGATCCTCGGCAAAAAACTGTGACCCTGCGCTCCGAGCGCCACGATCCCTGGTGAGGAGCCGTTGGGTACTGTCCCCTCCCCTCGTTCCTGCCGTTTCCTGCCGCCACGTGCTCTGCCTCTCACGTAGATGTCCCAGGGACGTTTGGCTCACAGGACCCTTGGCCCACTTGTTACGCAGGTATCCAGCAGTGCTCAAAAAAACGATCCCGATCATCTGCGATCATCCTACATGTCGCACGCGATCTCGAGAGCATGATCCCCCGTAGAAGGAAACAGCAATGGGTCCACCCTCCCAAGCCCACCATCACTCGTAGAACAATAAATCCGCGCTCCGCCAGCCATCCGACCAGCCAACTAGCCAGCCAATCAGCCAGCCAGCCAGCCAACCTGGCGATCTGCCAACCTAGAAACCCAGTGGGCAATCCACTCACAGGCCAACCAGTAAACCAACAAATCACTAAACCACCCAAACTAGCCAAGCAGGCAGGCAGTCACACAAGGAGGCTGGCGGCAGGGGGCGAAGCCCTCCAGAAAGATTCTTGAATTTTCACGGGTCGCTTGCAGTTTGGCCCTGCGGCGCCACAGAACATGGAGGGCGAATGCGGTGACGGCGCCGGCAGCAGCGCATGAAATGATGACCGCCTTACAGGCGATCGGCAGTCCACCCATGCCCCTGTTCGCGCCCCGACCCCGAATGGTGACAGATTCCTGGAATCCGAGGCCGCGCCTTCAGTCCGTTCCCCCTAGCGCCCAGGGCGGAGGGCAGCAGCAGGGGCACGGATCGAACGTCGATCGCCGAGCTTACGCGACATCCCCGGGCAAGCCCTCACGAGACAGGTGCGGGGACGTCTCGGCGGCTGTGAAAACCAGAGCTCGAACCACAGTTGCAACGGAATGCGACGGCGACGACCAAGGGTGATGGCACTATTATGAAAGCGCCGTGCAAGCCTGGCCACCCGTCTCACTCACGAGCCGCCAGTATCCCCCACCGTGCCGCGGGGCACCGAGTGGCGTTTCCCTGGGCCCCTCAGGGTCCCCAATGTTGCGCATTGCAGGTCCCCGTATTCCAGGGTTCCTGGCGCTCCTGGGTGCGCGTGACTTTTCCTGAGGCCTCGGGAGCGTGGCTGGGAATCCACAGGACTGGTGCTCTGGCACGAGTCACGATCGCCAAGACCTTACAATCAGGTGAACTCGTGGCGTTGCAGTCCTGAGAATGGTGTTTGGGCAAGTTTCAGGATTTTCATACGGTTGTCTCCGAAGGGGGCAATTCCCGAAGTGGACAAGAACCCTTGTAGATGCCTGTGAAGAGGGAGCTTGGAGGGAGGCTGCATTCCAACATCGTTGATGAGTCTTGGGTTTACACTCGTCGTCGTCCTCCTCCTCCTCCGCCTCCTTCCCCTCATCGTCCTCCTCCTCCTACTCCTCCTCATCATCATCATCCTCCTCCCCCTCCTCCCAGCTCGCACCTCCTGCTCCGCCCCCTATGGAGACATCCATAGGCAGGCTCACACGCAGTCCCTAAACGCTGACCCTCAGCAGAGTGGTCATCCATGTGAGATTTCGAGAACGACGCCCTTCTCGAGAAGAATTGGTGTAAGGGAGCAGCCCCGAGGGTCAGTCTCTCTCGCTCCCTCTCTCTCTGTTTCTCTCTCTCTCTCTCTCTCTCTCTATATATATATATATATATATATATGTCGGCGGTGCCCGGTGCGGAGCGAAACCCCCCCCCCGGTAACCTCTCCTGGGGGGTTTCGAGCTGGCGCCATTCCCGGTGCGAGCCTGCACGAAACCCCCCGGTAAACACGACCTCCTCTGGTAGGCTGCACGAAACCCCCCGGTAAGGACGCAACCCCTCCGTAAGCGGCGCGCTCCCAGCACGCGCGAAACCCAGCCCCGACGCGCGAATCTTACCAGGACGGGCCGGAACACGGCGGCGGCATTGCATCCCAGGGCCGTGCCGGAACACGGCGGCACTGTTCTTCTCTACGCGGCCGTGCCGTCGACCCCCCACAGCGGCTCTCGGGAGTTGCGCCGCAGCCTCTCGTATTGTGGCCACGAGCCACAATACGAGAGGCTGCGGCGGAACAAAGGCGAGCAGACGCGAATAGAGAACACAAGGCGAGCACACGCCACACTTCGACAGGGAGCCACCCTTCCCAACCGCCCCCCTGCCCCCCCCCCAACCCACCCCCCACTCCCACCCCCCCACTCCCACAGGGGGGGGGGGAGCCCAGGTAGACGCAGTGCGGCCTGCACGAAACCCCCCGGTAAAGCGGCAAAGGGGGGGTGTTCTAAGCCGCTGGCGGCACCCGGTGCGGGCTGCACGAAACCCCCCGGTAGTGCACGAAACCCCCCGGTAGTGCTGGGGGGGGGGTTCGTGCCACGGCGCACCGCCGACATATATATATATATATATGTATACTTCCGAGCTCGCCATGCCCCCCTTCTCCCTCACCACACACATATACACCCACGGTTGCTGTATGCATTATCTCTACATGTATCGATATACATATAGAGATGTAAACAAGCTTATACACATGTTTGTTAAACTGTAACTGCATGTATATATGAATATGCATATAGGTGTACAAATATGGCGTGGAAGTTATACAGCACGTAGACCAAATCGACCATTGCACATGTGTGTGAAGTGTGCATCACTCGTTCTTCGCTCATATGCATGACCTCCTAGCTGTAAGGCGGCCTCCCCACCCTTCTTCCTCCACCTCCTCCTACTCCTAATCCCACTTCTCCATACTTGATCCTTCGCCGCATGCAACGCAGGCTCCCGCTGCCCAACGCAAGAAGATAAGACGGGCTGAAGAGAGGCCAGCCTGGAACTGCTTAATGCTCCAGACAATGCAATCCTGGCGGCGGCTATTGTTGCACCCAATCTGGCACCGCGTCCGGGCTGGCGTGCGCGTGCAAGAAAAACGGACGCGACAGTGCGACAACATGTTTTGTTCACTGCAGCAACCCCTGCAGACCTCGACCCGGTCCCCGGGACCGGCCTTCTCGTCCCGAGTCCTTGCCTGACGATCCCTGGGCACGGTGAGGACCTCGAGGAGCCCCAAACCTCCCCCAAAAACCGCCCGCCGTGACTTTTGGCGCTGCCCCGACGGGGGCCTGGAGCCATCGCGCCTCGCTGCACCGTCACCACAGGAGAGGCCGACAGGAAGGAAAGAGCACAGGCGCGACACACGCAGCGGCACGCGCGGCACGGCACCCCCCCTGCCACGGCACAGACGGCACGCAAGCACGGGCCTGCTCACGCCAGCGCGCACAGCTTCGGACGCCCGAAGTGGGGGCGACTGCGACTGCGACTTGCGACCCGCACTGCGCACCCTGTAGTTGCCGCGGGTTGGGGCCGAAGCACCCATTACATGATTAGAGTGCCTGACAGAAATCTTGCTCTAGATCGTATGATGGGGACGAACACAAATAAGTGCAATGCTCAACAGCAAATGTTGTCCAAAACCGACAGCGGCCGCTGCTGGGCAGGCGGCCTTTGCCTCGAATGAACCACGTCCGAGGCGACGTCGACAGCGAGTCCTGTTCAAAATGAGCAGGAACTGCTGTCGGTCTTTGTACTGACTACCTACCAGACCACCCCAACCCAACCCGAAGACCCGAATTCGACCCGAACTTCGGGTTGGGGGGGTACGGGCCCCGTGTGTTTTTTCAAGGCTCCCTGAATGGAGGGCGCATTGAGGCCTTCGGGTGGTGAGGTCCCCCTCCTTCCCGCACCCGCTTCGATCGTCCCGAGCAGCACGGCACGGCACTCGGGGCACCGCCCGGCGCCGCACGGCAGGCGCGTCGCACGGCTGGCGCGCACGGCACGCACGGCACGGAGCGCCAGGCGCGCACGGCACCCCCCGCGGCGCCCCGGGGGGCGGCGAGGGCGCCGGGAGGCGCGGCGCGGCGCGGCCCTGCGCGGCCCTGCTGTGGCGCGGCGCCCACGGCGCGGCGCGCTACGGCACGGCCCTGGCACGGCGCAGCGCGGCCCGCATGTAGAGCCAACGCGTATAGTGAGGACAGGACGCCAGGGCCTCGGCATTGAGCAGGGGCCGACCGTCCCCGGCATTCCTCCAGGCCTGCCACGGTATGCTGCAGGACCCCAAAGCTGTCACGAGAACGGGAGCAGTGATCTTGGAACATAAGCCCGATGTGCTAAAACACGAGAGTCTCAGCCAGAAATGTTCTCAAGAACACATCGTGCAGACCACAAAAAATTCTCAGAACATTCTTCGGTGGGACTAAAACGAAGGCCAGGCAGATGGCGATGTTGCTTAACGGTGATGTTGGGAACCAGAAGTGTAGGAAATCACGAACAACATGTTCCTACATGTCCTACCTGCGAATGGATCGAGCGAACACGACACAGCGAATTGCAGGAAAGCGCGAACCACGCGTTCCCACAATACCGAAACTTACATCGCCGTTACCTACATCGCAGTTAGCCCGTCTACGGTAAAAGCAGGCCAGGACGCTTCGCCACTGCTCGATGAAGGCCATGTTGACACTTACCGAGCGGGACGCGGCCAGCGAAAGCGGACAAGGATGGGCCGAAGGGGAAGGATGCAAGGGTTACTTCGGAAACTTGTTCATCCTTACTCTGCGAGCTGACTGTATAGATGGTTGCGTGTTGATCGATCCCCGAGGGAAACGACGTGACTGCCAACGTGGACCATTTACTGACAACTCTCTGTCGTTCTCTGGTGGACTACAAGAGCCACGTCTGCATCGCAGCGCGAGGCAGGGCTGCGAAGGAGCAGGCTGCCCCGATTCGTGGCCGCCGCGATCGCCGCGGCGGCCTGCAAAACCGGATACGACGCAACGCTGAGGACGCCTCACAGGGTCCAAATTGATGGGGTTGGAGGATCGCGCGCCGCATCGCCGATGCATCGGCGATGTGCCGGCGGCGCGGGCGATGCGTCGGCGCCGCACGTGGAAAGAATCGGCGCTGCATCGACGATGCGTCGCGGGTGCAGCGCGATCCTTCGACCCCGTCTACTCGGACCCTGCTTGGGAGGCCTAGAACATGGCTCAGCACGCACGGCACCATGAGGGCATTCGCGCCGGGCCCTCACCGAGAGGACAGACCTCCGACGCACTGAGCAGAACCAACACGAAGGAGTTCCGCAGTGTGAGGGCAGAACCAGTCGGCATCGAAGCGGCAAATCGGATCGAGTCGACATGTGCATCGGATCGGGCCGCAACGGCACGGATCGAAATCGAAACGGATCGGCTGCGCCAGGATGCACAGCGGCGCGATGCAAGCATCGGGCCGGATCGGATCCTCGGAATAGCGGGATCGAATCGGATCGGGCTGGCCGGAATCTGCATCAAATCGGATCGATCGGATCGAAATGAACCCTGAAGGATCGGGACTTTTTGGAACCCCGCAGTGAAATAGATTGCACATCGGATCCGAGGCCCCAAGATCGTATGTGACATATATATATATATATATATATATATATATATTATATATATATATACATATATAAGCACTAGAACCATCGCGCGCGCTTCGCGCGCGCTCAGGTTCTAGCAGGCCCCAGGCCTTGACGAATTCACTGCTCCACTGAAGTAGTGGACCACAGTCCACGCATGCCAATCTGCATTCCGAAAGGCCTTTGGGGAAAATGGTTGTGTAGGGGGGCGGAGGCCGTATGAATCGGGTTCCCAGAAAGCCTTCTGGGAGCATGGGTTTGGGGCGTCTTGGGGAGCCGGTTGGGGCGTGCCGCCGTCGTCGTCGTCGTCGTCGTCGTCGTCGTAATGTCGTCGTCGCCTATTGGGGCGCACCGTCGTCGTCGTCGTCGTCGTCGTCGTCGTCGTCGTCGTCGTCGTCGTCGTCGTCGTCGTCGTCGTCGTCGTAATGTCGTCGTAATGTCGTCGTCGCCTATTGGGGCGTGCCGTCGTCGTCGTCGTCTTCGTCGTTTCGTCGTCGTCGTCGATTCAAGAGGGCACTTGGGGTAACTTTGTGCGAAACGATCTGCGGATGGCCGCGAGAAGGCGATCAGTCATGTTCCCAATCAACTTCCCAGACAGCTCTCCTGTAGCATGATGGTACTTCGAAGCCTCAGGAGACTGGCGGGCCCATGATGAACCATGTCCCCGAAGGCTTTCTGGGAACATGGTTTGTTGGGGTGCGTTGGGGGATCTCTTGGGCGTTCCCTGGGGGCCCCTTGGGGGCCTCCGGGAACTCTCGAGCCCATGATGAACCATGTCCCCGGAAGGTTTTCTGGGGACATGATTTCTTGGGGTGTGTTGGGGGGCCTCTTGGGCGTTCCTTGTCACTGCTACTAGGGGTAAATTTTCTGACATGACGATCGCAGTGGAACGAATAGAAGGATGAAAGGCGAGTACCTTTTCCAGTCAGTGTGCGCTCGGCTTGAGCCAGAGCGGTTGCAGTAGCAGCTGGCGCGCGCGTGCCAGACGTAGCTGGATTGCCAACCGGCGATAGACAATATGTTATTACATTGACTAAAAAAGGTAGCTGCGGACAGCACAGATGCATGCATCATCGATAGATCGGCGATGGCTTTGGCAATAAAGTCTACAAACAGTTCTGCTTGTGTGACACGCTATTCACATGGCTTGGGTCCTGGAGCCGATCGAAAGGAAGCCCTCCCGACAGGTCTCCGGACGTCTACACCCCGTGAAGGGGTCGAGAGCCCAGGGAAAGAAGAAACGACCCAAGCAGGGACGGGGTCGAGAGCTCCCGGGGCGTCGCGCCTCCAGCGCGCGTATGCCGAAACAGTTTATCAGAACTATAATACACACCATGCCTCAAGATGCTATGCACATGATTCTGCATTGCTAATCTGCTCACTGATCCGGGTGCGACGCGCATGACCACTCAGAAACGTGGGGTTCAAAGGATTCACGTGCTCCCCCCATCCGCGGCTCCGGCGGCCGCAGCCGTGGACTGTCTCTGTGAGTCGTCCTGCGCCTTCTGTGCCTTCGCAGCCCGGCGGTCGTTCGCTCCAGGCCGGCATCGTTTCTTGCCGCGCCTGCGCTTCTTGGCTGGCTCCTCCTCGTCGCTCTCCGGGATGGTGGCCGTGACCTGCTGGTCGTCCTTGACCTCTGAGGTCTGCTCCTGGAGAACACCACCCAGAACAGCCCGCAGCGTGTCGTTGTCGAGGAGGTTGGCCTTCACGAACATGGCGTACCAATCCCTCTTGCACTCGCCGTACTTGTTGTGCAACTCTGGCAACCTGTCAAAATTGTCCGGCGAATACTTCGCGTACAGCAATTTGAAAATATCCCCCCACAGCGGATCGTCGTTCTCAAGGTTCGGACACATCATGGGGTACTCAATCACTGCTGTCTTGAGAGACATGGTCTGGTCAGGCGGAGGCTTGTCACTCCAAGACTCGATGACCTTCCGGGTGGTCGCAGAGTCGTACACAGAGCGTCTCCCCGTTCCAGTGGCGCCTGCGCTTGGTCCCAACGAAGCAGAGGAAGCGGCATCACGACGTCCATCGGAAGGTTGCCCTCCCGACGGGAGCCTATCGGAAGGTCGCCCTCCCGACTGGCTTCCCGACGCCGAAACCTGTCTCCACGGATCTGGGCCGTCGCCTGCGATGTCTCCACGGTTCCAAGGTCCAGGAGAGACGGAGGTGCGATGGTGGTCCTGCTTCACCGCGCCCTGCCCTGAGCCTTGGTGCTCAGCCCGTCGCGCTCCTGAGTCTGGCAGTTCGACATTTCTCTCCGGAAAAACACCGTCCATGGCGTCGAGAAGCACCTGGATGACCGCGTTCGCGGCGAGCTTCGTCAAGCAGTCCGCGATCATGCCAGATGTTGGACAGTGCAGAAGCTCTGCTGCTCCACGTTCGTGTTCTTCGTGAAGCCGGTGTCCACGCACGGCAAAATAACGCGTCCTCCAATTGGCGCCGCACATGGCTATGCTCAGAGCAGCCCGGTTGTCTATGAGAACCGTCACTTTGGGGATCTTGGCGCCGAGGTTAGAGAGAAGATGCCTCAGACCCTCCACTATTTGCCACCCCAGCGTCGCACTGTAGAGCTCTGCCTCTGCTGTCGATAGAGTAGAAACCGACTGTCTGGAAGAGCGCCATGCCACGATGCTGCCAGCCCATACCACGACCAATCCACTCTGAGAGCGGGTGTCAGCACCGGCGTACCCGGCATCTGTCCACACTTCCAAGCACTCTTCGTTGCCTGCCCTCGTCAAAAGGATCCCTTTGGACGCAGTGCCCTTCAGGTACCTGAGTATCTTCTGGGCGAGTTCCATACTCCAAGACGAGAATTTTGAGCACGAAGATGCCAATAACGAGGTGTAGTATGATATGTCTGGGCGCGTTCTGGTGGCAAGCCAGTTGTATTCCCCACTATATGCTTGTAGCTGCCGGAGAGCAGGCAAAGCAGGTTCGTCTGGTTCTGCTGGCAGCGGCCCCATTTGGACGCATTTGATGGCATTACAGTTTTCCATGCCGTACTTCTTCAAAAGACTGTCCACGAAGCGTTCCTGGTGAAGCTTGATATCACCATTGTGCAGAAGAGTGATGTCAATGCCCAAGAAGGTCAGAGGCCTGGTTACCTCCAGCACGGCCTCCTTGGCGAGAGTCCACATCGATTCCATTGCGGCCAGGAGAGCAGATCTTGTAGATCCCATCTCTGTCACCAAGAGTAAATCATCGACGTAAACGACCAATACACCCAAAACCTGTTTCGAAGTGTCTGTGGCGTCCTTGATGTACCACACTTGCGAATCAGCACTGCCCTGTTCAAGGTAATGCGATTTATTGTTCCCAGAAGCCGGGCCTGTCCACCGCAAGTCGCGGAGCTTCTTGTCTCGCTCCTCTGCCCATAGCTTCGGTGACTCGCGCAAACCGTACACAGCCCTGTCCAAGGTCCAATTGATGCCGGCCTCCACGAGTCCCCAGCGCACCCACTGAGCCGGAGGGGCAACTACGACGAGCTTGTCTTTGGGCATGTACGCGTTGAGGAAGGCGCCCTTGACGTCGTGCTTGCTCACGGTCCAGCCACGCATTGCGCCGAGCTTCAGCGCAGCGAGCAACGAGGATGGTTCGGCCTGCGCGGTCCAGGACTGCAGCTTGGGGTCCGGCTCGGCGAAGTTACCGCACACGCAGGCTCGGCATTTGTACTTCTCGTCGCTCTTGGACCACACGCACGTCATCGGCAGCGGCCGCCCATGCGCGCGGAGCTCGTCAGGGGTCGTCTTGTGGAAAGCCCCCATGCCGAAGAAGTTGCCGGTCAACTCCGCCTCCGCCGCGAGCTTCCAGTTCATCAGCTCAGCCCCGACGCTCTTCGCGACCTCCTGGGTCGGCACGATCCGCTTCTCCGGCTCCTTGTCGATCAGTTGCTGCAGCGCCTCCTTGTGCAGGAGATCGACATGGCCTTCTGCCGCCTGAACAGCAGCTCCGGCGTAGTCGAAGCAGACGGGATAGTAGTGTCCTTGCTGACGTTGCCGTTTGAAGCGTCTTCGTTCCTTCTGCTTGCGCCTCCGTCGCAGCGCAGGCGCCTCAGGGCAAGGTTCGTCCACGTCTGCGTCAGCGTCACCACGTTCATCTTGAAGTGCTCCGGCATTACAATCATGGTCATCAGCGGCTTGACCCGGATGATCAGCGTGATCCACAAGAGACATATCGGGAACAACAGCTCCTCCGTGCACGGCCCACTCGTCATCGAGGTCCAACTCCGTGTCTTCATCGTCGGAAGTGCGGCCCAAAGTGTCCTCTGTGCCAGGGACTTCTGTGTCGCCAACATGCGAGAGGTCTTGTTCAGCTGAACCCCAGGTGGCCGCTTCGGATAGAGCAAGGCATGCATGGGGGTACTCCAAGAAGGCATTCAAGGACGTTGCCCCGTACGTGCGCCGAGTCTCGCCAGAGCTTGCCGCCACCTTCGCGGCGACCGGCGGCGGCCCACCGTGATCCTCTCGAGGATGGTTCGCGGGCTCGTCGTCCGCCTCGTCGGCCGGCGGAGGTCCTTCAGCAGGTACGTCGACTACGGGCCCTTGTGCTGCTGGCGGAGGCGGCGGTGCCTTGAGACACTCCCCCCAAACCAGACTATGGGGTTCCAGTTGCCGCCTCTTGCGGCGAATTGCCACGCAAGCTGGGCAAGTTGCTGTTTCTCGCGTAGCTGCTCCGTCTGGTAAGAACGAAGGAACCACCGCTCCGGCGTCGTACTTCTCTGGCTCCGGAAGAGGCAGTGGAGCGTCAGGCGGATCCCAGTTGCTCATGTTGATCTTGACCCAATTGAGCTCTTCCTCGTTCAAACCCTGGGGCTGCAAGTTGGTCTTGACCTTCACCGCGCCTCGCTGGTACGTCCACATCCCGTTCGGGACAGTGCTGCTGGGGCCGAACACCGTTGCTGGCTCTGCGCGTGGCAGAAAGGCGTTTCTCGGAGGAGGGTCGTGCACCAACATCGCCCTGGTACCGAAAGGTATCCGAGGGTACTCTCCCAGTCCAGCGTCTGCTCTGCACAACTGAGCTGCTGCAAGTGTCGCTACTCCCCACCAGGTGGTCGGAAGTCTGCTGCCGCTCAAGAGGTACCGGGCCCTGCGCTTCAAGATGCCCACGGCCGACTCGGCAGAGGCATTCCCGTTAGGGTCGTAGCCTGCTGTCGATGTTTTGTGGATGCCGTGGTAGGAGCAGAAGTTGCTGAGCTCCTCGTTCATGAACTCGGACCCCTGGTCACTGTGCAAGCGGAACACGATCTCGGTCGGGAAGTTGGCGTGGTCATTGTTGACCTGGGCGAGCAGATGTTGCACTGCCTTCGGGGCCTCGCTCTTCGCGCCCAGAAGGGCGACGTAGATCAGAGCCGGTCGCGGCGACGTCTGCCCGGCAGTTCCGCCCGCCTGCTCCTGGCCTCCGTCTGGCCCAGAAGTCTGCACAGCCACGTCACAAGAAGATGCTGTCTCATCTGGCCTCACTGTTAAGACCAAGAAATAATGACACGGATCTTTTGTAATCTGTCCTCCTGGCCGGGGCGTTGGCTCATGAGGGCCACTCAGGTCCACAGTACATACGCCCAGAGACACGTTCGACCGGCGATGGTGCTGTCGACGCCGTAGTGCGGCACCCTGCCATAGAGCACTGTCGGCAGAATACTTCTGATGTTGCCACGGTTTGTCCCGGAGCTCGCCCCCCACCAGGTCTTGCAACTCCCGGCGCTGATGGGAAGACTGAGGTAGAGGCGGCCCGGCTACGGCCTCCTCGCTGTCAGGGGACTCTCCGGCTCCCGTTCCCACCGTGCCAGTGCACGCCACAGAAGTAGCTGGTATGCCCACAGCCTGCTGCACTGCGGCCCCGAGAGAATCCACCCTCGCAGCCATCGTGGCCAACATGGCTAGCATGTGCGCCTGCATGGGTTCACAACTCTGCGCTGCCGGGTTGACTCGTTCTGAACGCTCGTCGAAAGGAAACCCTCCCGACACGTTGCCTGAGCAAACACGGCTACGGAACCAATCGAAAGGCGCCCCTCCCGACGGATCCTTTTCACATCCCATACCACGTGTCTGAATCGAGCTATGGTGTCTATCGAAAGGAAGCCCTCCCGACGGATCACCACGGCGACTATCGAAAGGTAACCCTCCCGACCGATCACCCGCGTACCCCAACCCATGTGTTTGTATAGTATGTGATAACGGTGATGACTGTGAGCATGATGCAGATGAAGCCACTTGAACCACTGAGCTCTTTCTCAACACTGGATGCTCTTGTAACCAAGGACCCATGATCATATTCCACTGAACACCGAAGTCTTTGTCCACTGCAATCCGGTGTAAGTCACCAAGCACGCACTCGATCCTCGAAGCCTTACTCAAACCAGCCAGTTTTGAAAGAGAAGGTGTGTACCTCCCCCCTTCAGCTGGATCAGGCCCGGCTGGACAGTCCAAAAGGATTCGCCGGCACTCTTCCTTGGGGTACTGTGCCGCAGATGCAGCGCGACCGGCCCCTCGGAGGTGGAGGTGATCGTGGCCGCCACGGCACTGCACGCTCAAGTTCGGTAGCTCGTGAGAGCCTTGGAAGTGTGACCTTTTCCGAATGAGCTGCCCTTCGAGTTGTCCACCACAAGCGCATTGGTCCAGCAATGCCATGTGAAACGGCATCGTCCGTAGAGGCTCGAGCGGGCTCTTGGTGAAGATGTCGGAATGCGCGCTGTTCTCGATGATGTAACGTCTACCCATCAGTAACTGCAGGAAACAACACACCGCTAAGAACCTCAAGCACGGTGTCTCGGATCGCCTCTTGGTCTCCAGAGTGTCTGCTGGTAGGTTTCTGGTGTGGTTTCCCCACGGAGCGCAATTCGGCGAAGCGAAAAGAGTCTCCACGCCGGGGGATATGATCGCGTCCACGATGGTCGTCTGGTCGTCCGCCCTCCCTGTGTTCCAACCATATCGGTAGTCGACTGGTGGTAAGTGGGGAACGTCAGTGTTCCGAGCGTGGTCGCTCAGCGCCGATGACCCACTGCAGTGCTCCCACACACGGGCCATGCCAGTAGAACCCCCCTTGGACTGCACCGCGTCGTCTCCCAGCTCCTCAAAGCGAGCAGGGGTGATGATGGCGTCGGCGTCGTCGTTGTAGTACAGATCCGGCAAGTTGCGGTACTTGGACTGGATGTTCTGCACACCCTTCTTGCCGAAGTCGTCCACGAGGTGCTTGAGCTGCGACCTCAGCTGCTTCTGGTCCGCTGCCGTCCTGGAGGCTCTGGCGGCTGTCGGGGTCTCTGCCTGGCGCCCGCTGCGGCCGGGCTGAAGGGTGTCTGGTAAATCGTTCAAGACGAGGTTCAAGTCGCTCTTGAGGATGTACGGTAGAGAACCCCACGTTTGGATCTTGAAGACCCTGCCCTTCGGCGTCCGCAAGACGTGCTGGTCGCCCCGCTCAATCGTGCAGCCGCGTTCCCACAGGAACCCTTCTGGGAAGAGATCAATGTTGTCACTGTTATCCTCCCAAGGTACGAAACATCGCGGTACGCCCTTGCGCCCGGTATCCCGTCGGCACTTGCACTGGCCGTGCGCCAGACTGAGGGTATGCGGGTACTCTGCGTCAGAGACGGTGCCCTTCTGGTGAATCAGGCGCACGTTCGCCCAGCTGTCCAAACCAACGGCCTGCCTCGGAAACCTCGCGGTTGTCGTAGCCGAAGAGGCCCTCAGAGACTCTCCGTCGAAGGCCGCCTTGGCCTGGGCGCTGGTCGCCGGCGGTGCGCCTGCAGGTTGTTCAGCAGAAATGGCTGCGTTCGCCTTGCCCTTGTCCTTGTCTTTGTCTTTACCTTTTCCTCCTTTTGGGTGTCCTTTGCCTCGTCCTTTGGCTCCTGCTTTCCCTGCGGCTGCTGCTTGCTCCTTTCTCTTGCGGTACTCCTCCCAGGCGGCTTCACGGTTAGGGTCGGCTCCGCCTCCCGGCGCCTTGCAGTCTTTCCCCCTGTGGTCCTTGGCGCCGCAAGTAATGCAGCGGTCCTCCGTGACAGGGAAGCCGGGGTGGGCAAAATGACAACTAATGCCGCGCTGGCAGACGCCACGCTCTGTCCAGGACCTGCAGGGGCTGGCCCAGCTAGAAGTCGTGGAAGAGTAGCGAACGGCAGCGGCATTCCCAGTAGTCGGTGCTTGTTGCGTCGGTTGCGCCGCTGTTTGCCGGAGAGCGGCGGCACGTTTCTTTTCCGTCTCCTTGATCTGGTGCTGGCGCGCCTTCTGGTTGTCAGTGAGAGGTAGTCCGGTGTTCAAACCAACGCCCCCATGAAGAACCAACGCTCCCAGCTCCGCCTCGGTGAAAGCAGCGACGTGTTCTATCGCCTGCAGGGTAATCACGTGAGGCAGACCAAATTGATTGCGAAGATTAACCCATCTATGGTGGAGCTGCGGTTCGGCTTTGTCGAATACAGCACAAAAGATGGATTCCATCGCTCTGTAAGCCAGAAGAAGATCTGGAGGGTAGCAGCCCAGCTCGGCACACCTCCGGAGATTCTCCTTCCACTTCAAAAGCTCCACCTGGGCCGCGCGCGGCTGTGAGCACACGCTCGGGTTCAGCACTGAGTTGATCAGATGAACCTTCTCGTCCGCACCGCCAGGGGAGAAAGTCTTCATCACGTAGAAGAGAAGAACGTGTGATGGGTCCACCTTGCCTTGGCGGGCCCTCAAGTTTACCCAATCGCGGATGTCCTTCGGCAGCGCGTCGAGTATGCGTGGCCTGATCCACGCTTCCACCTGCAACCATGCCTCCGGCATTGGAGCAGTAGGGAGAACCGCCTCCCGCTGGTGAATCGGCATCTTAAGAAACATCTTATATGCCTTCTCGGCCTCGCGCTGGCACCACTTCCACCACTGGATCAAGTGCGGGCCAGCCGGGTTTATGGCCTGGTCGACAGAAATCCGCCAACTCAGAAGTCTACCTGCTCTGGAAGAAGAATCGCCCATCTCTAGCTTGGGAAACTCTGGCACGAACACCTGAATAGACTTCATCAACATATTCAGCTCCGCCGGGCTCAAAGACTGCGGGGGCGCATCCCCGTCAAGAAGCTCAGGTGGAGTCGGCGCCAGTCCTCCGAGTGCTCCCAGAGGCGGCGCTCCACAACTCGCGCTCTGCGGCTGCCGTGCAGATGGGCCCTCTGCCCCGGCTGCTGCGTGGCCCCCCAGGGACCGCGCGGGCTGTGCACCTCCCAGGAAAGAAAACACGTCACTGTCGTTAGTGTTCGGAGGAATCGTCTGTGGCGTAACGGCGACCAGCGAAAGTGGCTGCAAGTATGGAGCAACGCTCCCGCTTACGAAATTCTCCTGGTTGACACTGACCTCCGTGCCGCGGGGGTTCACAGGCAGACGACTGGCCAACGCTCCGCTGCGCGATGCGCCTGCGCCTCGGGAGAGGATGCCCTGGTCGTCGGTGATACCCTGCTGAATCAGTCCTGGTGGTACTTGTTGTTCCTGCCCAGGAACATCGGGTCGTGGCCACAACCCTGGGTCCCCAGACGTCGTCGTAAGGTTCGCCTCCCTCCTGGGTAAGCTCGCCGTCGCGCAGCCGCCGTCCTGCAGCGGGAGCCTCGCCGTAGGTGCGGTGGATGGCTGCGGTGGCAGCTCCTGCGGCTGCCGGGCCCCCTGGCCCTCTGTAATGGCCAACAAGTCGTCGGCCACGTTTCCTGCCCCAAAAATCGGGCTCTGATCCCTCGCCGGCGCGTCGTACCACTCGGCGCTCGGATCGGGATCGCTGCGCCGGCCTGCCGCGCTGCGCGGCGTGCCGCTGGCACTCAGCTGGTAGTACTCTGCTTGGTGTGGTGCGGTGTTGCTGTCGGGGAGCTCGTCCTGAACCTGAACAGACTGCCAGAAAGCCAATTCGAACTCTACCTGCTCTACTCTGCCACTGAGACGTTCGACCGACTCTTGAAGGTTCTTCACTGTAGTCGACAAGCCCTCCACCACCGACGTCAAACTCTGGATCGCGTCGCTGAGCTCGTTGCCGTACTGCGGGGCAGAAGCAGAAGCCCGGCCAAGCCCATCGGAAGGAAGCCCTCCCGACGAAACCTGGCCGGGGGCCCTATCGGAAGGCTTCCCTCCCGACCGGTCCCCAGGTCCATCGGAAGGAGGCCCTCCCGACGGATCCAGGCCAGGGGGCCTATCGGAAGGCTTCCCTCCCGACTGGTCCCCAGTCGTCGGTGCTGCGGTGCCGTCGTAGGCACTGTTGTAAGAGCTCGGCGGCGTGAGTTTCGTGGCGTCGTCTGCGGCCTTGTCGTCCAAGGTCTGTGCCTCGGTTGGTTCCTGCAGGGCTGGTAGTGGTTGAGCTGGCTCTGGCGCTGGCGCTTCCTGTCGGCGGTAGAACGAGCTTCCAGGGAAACCCACGCAGTCTCCGGAGCGAAGGTGGCGGGCGTGGCCTAAGTTGGCCGTGTGGCACGCCAAGCAGTGGCCACCAGCGGCGCCGGCGGCGCGGTCGAAGGACTGGGCCCGCCTGGCGGCTCTCTTCGGCCTGAGAAGCTCGCGGCTGGTAAGCTGTCCAGAAGCAGTGGTTGGCTCTGCTGGCGGCTCGGGGGCTGGCAAAGCCAGTGGCTCTGAAGAAGTAGCTCCTTCCCTAACCCCTTGCACTACTCCACGCACCAGCGAAAGCGCTGCACCAGTAGCGGTCGCCGCTGCACCTCCGATTGCCACTCCTACAGAAGCTGACAGACCAAGTGCTTCTGTGGCCCGCCCTCGCCAGGTAGTAAGTTGCTCAGCCAGAGAACGTGTCCACTGTTCCCGTCGTAGACCACTTTCATACGAAGCGTACTGTTGTGTGACTCCGGCCATACATGTACCACAGAACGGGTACCCCTGGAAGTACTCGAGGTTGATACATTGTGGGTGGCCGAACACGCCGCACTGCGTGCACAGCGCAGGTTCGTACACTTGTACATGGCATCGTTGACAGCTCGCGTGTACACCAACCAATAATCCTTCATTCGGCTTTGGGCTCATAACCCTTGTCACTGCTACTAGGGGTAAATTTTCTGACATGACGATCGCAGTGGAACGAATAGAAGGATGAAAGGCGAGTACCTTTTCCAGTCAGTGTGCGCTCGGCTTGGCTTGAGCCAGAGCGGTTGCAGTAGCAGCTGGCGCGCGCGTGCCAGACGTAGCTGGATTGCCAACCGGCGATAGACAATATGTTATTACATTGACTAAAAAAGGTAGCTGCGGACAGCACAGATGCATGCATCATCGATAGATCGGCGATGGCTTTGGCAATAAAGTCTACAAACAGTTCTGCTTGTGTGACACGCTATTCACATGGCTTGGGTCCTGGAGCCGATCGAAAGGAAGCCCTCCCGACAGGTCTCCGGACGTCTACACCCCGTGAAGGGGTCGAGAGCCCAGGGAAAGAAGAAACGACCCAAGCAGGGACGGGGTCGAGAGCTCCAGGGGCGTCGCGCCTCCAGCGCGCGTATGCCGAAACAGTTTATCAGAACTATAATACACACCATGCCTCAAGATGCTATGCACATGATTCTGCATTGCTAATCTGCTCACTGATCCGGGTGCGACGCGCATGACCACTCAGAAACGTGGGGTTCAAAGGATTCACGTGCGTTCCCTGGGAGCCCCTTCGGGGTCTCTTGGGGCTTCCTGGGGGCCTCTTGGGCGCCTCACGGGGCTTCGTGGGAGCCTCTTGGTGGCCTCCGTGGGCCTACAGGCGGCCTCTAGGGCCAGAGACCTCGAAATATCGGTTGGCGGTCCCCCTCTGGGCCCTCTCTTGGGGAGCTCTTGAGGCACAGTTGGGACGCCTGGGGGTCTTGGGGCCCTCTTCGGGGCCTCGTGTGCCGTCTTGGAGCGATCTTGAGGGCCTCCGAGCGAGGCCGTGAGGGAGCGCTGGGAGGCGGGGAGAGCGAGAACGCCTAAATCCTTCAAAACCATCGGAAAACGAGTGAATCTTGCCTTCCAGGGCCCTCTTGGGGAGCCTCTTGAGTCCGTCCTGGAGCGTCTTGGAGTCCTCGTCGGCTGTCTTGAGGGCATCTTGGGCGTCTTCGGGGCCTCGTGGGACCGTCTTGGGTCCTCTCGGGACCTCCATTAGCCTGTCGTGGCCTGCTTCGGGGCGGGCTCGGCCCGCCTCGGGAGCCCTGGACCCCCCCTCCGAACCCCTGGTGGGCACCGATGGGGAAAACAGGCAGCGGCCCGCCCCCCCCCCCCGGGCCTACTCCAATCATGTTCCCGGGAAGCTTTCCGGGAGCATGATTTGTTCGGCTCTCTAAGAAGGATGCCTCTGGGGGCTCACCGAGGGGCGCCTTTTGGCCTTGTCGGCAAGCCTATTGGAAACATGGTTGGGGCGGTGGGCGGAAGCCCAAGGAATCATGTTCCCAGAAAGCTATCTGGGAAATACGATTTACCGAAGTGTCTTGGGGGCCTGCAGGGGGCTTCCCTGGGGGTCCCTTCGGGGCCTATTGGGGCTTCCAGGGGGCCTCTTGGGAGCCTCACGGGGCTTCTTGGGGGCCTCTTGATGGCCTCTGGGGGCGTCCCGCGTGGCCTGTCGTGGGCAATTTGGAAGCGGCCCGGGGCAGTCCCGGGGGGTCTGTGACCCCCCAAAGGTTCGGGGGGGCGCCCATGGGGGATGATGGCACCGGTTTTGGCCCCCCCCAGGCCTACTCCGATACATATATATATATATATATCTATATATATATATAATAATAATATAATATAATATCATATATATATATATAATAATAATATAATTAATCATATAAAGACCATAGCGTGATCCTCCATAGATTATGTATATATTCACACATATATCTATAGAACCGCGCGCGCGCTTCGCGCGCAGAGGTTCTAGCAAGCTCTGGTTGTAGGCTAGTGGTTCTGGCAAGCTCTAGTTGTAGTCTACATTGTTCGGTGCTGGAAGACACAGATTGTCGCACGGGTCGTGCCCCTCAGGGAGCTCCACCTGCGGCCCCAGGGACAGGCTTGGCTACAGCATCTTCGCCCTTGTCTGCTTCTTAGAAGGCGACGGCCTGAAATCTGTAGAGAAGGCCCGCGCCTTCTCAGAAGCAGGGGTGCTTCTAAGAAGCCCTCCCCCCTTCCCCCACCCCCCTCTGCGCGTGGCTGAGGATTAGCGCTTCGTCAGTCAGGACGAAAGGCGGCGCGGGGGCGAGGGCGGAAAGATCCTGCGGTACTCGGCGTCAAATGGCCCCCAAGTAAAAATCTCTCCTGTCTGCCTCCAATGCCTCCCTCCGTCCCTCCTCCTGCCCTCCTGCCAAACCATCCTGCTCCCTCCTCGCGTCCTCCCCTCTCCTCTCCCCCCCCCCCTCCTCCTCTTCCTTTCCCTCCTCCCCCCCCCCTTCTGCCCCCATCCGTGCGTCCGCCACCCGCATGCCCATGTTGGCACGCACCTCACACGTTTCGTGGCCTTATGGGGAGCTCCACCAAAAGCCCCAATGGCACAGTCCGCATGGCGTACCCGCACCCGATTCGACACACCCTTCGCACCCTTCGTGGCCCCATAGGGAGCTCCACCGAAGGCCTCACTGGCACAGTCCGCATAGCGTACCCACACCCGATTCGGCACACCCTTCGCACCCTTCGTGGCCCCATAGGGAGCTCCACCGAAGGCACCAGTGGCACAGTCTGGATGGCGCACCCGCAGCCGATTCGGCACGCCCCTCACACGTTTCGTGGACCCATAAGGGGCTCCACCAGAGGCCCCAATGGGACAATCCGCATGGCGTACCCGCACCCGATACAGCGCATACCTCACACGTTCCGTGACCCCACAGGGAGCTCCACCGAAGGCCCTTACGGCAAAGTCCGCATGGCGCACCCGCACCCGATTCGGCACACCCCTCACCCGTTTCGTGGCCCCATACGGAGCTCCACCGAAGGCCCCAGTGGGACAGTCCGCATGGCGTACCCGCACCCGATACAGCACACCCCATCACACGTTTCGTGGCTCCATACGGAGCTTCACCGAAGGCCTCAGCGGCACAATCCGCGTGGCGCACCCACACCCGATTCGGCACACACACCTCACTCGCTTCGTAGCCCCAGACGGAGCTCCACCGAAGGCCCAACGACACAGTCCGCATGGCGTACCAGCACTCGATCCAGCAAACCCCTCACACGCTTCGTGGCCCCAGAAGGGGCTCCGCCGAAGGCCCCAGCGGCAAACTCCGCATGGCGTGCGCGCAGCCGTTTCGGCACACACCCGTACGTTCTGCTGCCCCGAAGGGGGCTCCACCGATAACGACTCTCTAAACCGCGGAACTCAAAACTGCAGATGGTTGGGTCCTTCGCCAGCCGAATTGGACGAGGGGCCTTGGTTGGCAGACTCGCTCCCGCTGTGAAGGGTGGATGCATCACCGCTTTGTGACTGTGGGTCTGGTGACTCGCAGTCGGAAGGGGGCCCGCCCTCTTGCTGACTCGCCGCCGCCCACCTGCCTGGTGGCTCAGGGGGGCCTCCTCAGCGGTGTACGCAGGTAGACCGTACTTGAGTTGTCAACCGTTTTGACCCACGTGCCTTTCCCCGTACCTCCGTCGTTGGCTCTCATCCTGGTCCGCCAGGCCGTGATACGGTTGGCTATGTTCCCTTGGCTGCACCTTCTCTGCAGGTTGTCCAGGTGCAGGTCGGTGGGGAGCTCGTCTGGGTTCCGGACGTGGGGAATGTGTGAGGCAGGTGGGTCGCCGTCTTTGGGCAAGGACGTTCGCCGCAATACATGAGCGCTTTGTGCGTTCCCATATTTGATGATGGCTGGTGCCATGTGTGTTGTAGGAAGCATGGTGCTGTCCCAAGCGATCGCTTACCGCTCTGAGTTGGCGCCACATCTTATCGAGAGCGATGGTGGTGCGGCTTGCCACACCGCGCTCGGGGTGGACAAGAGTGGCGGCATATGCTTCTTGGAAGCGTGGTGTTTTACCATGCTTGGTCGCCTCTTGGAGAGGGGGAGGGAGAGGGGGAGGGACAGGGGGAGGGAAAGGGGGAGGGGCCCTGGCTTACAACCCGCTGGCACCGGACATGTTCTGGTGGAGAGGCAGGGGCCCCTCCTCCTGGGCTCTTGGCCACAGGCAGGGATCCAGGGACTGGATGTTGCCTGGATGCGGCCAGGGGGCGAATCTGGTGCCCGAGTCCCAGACTGAGGAAACAACAGGTGCCCAGGGCCAAGATAACTCCGCCCTTCCTTCCCTCCCCTCCGTACCCCCACTCTGCTCTCTCACTCTCTCCCGCCATGTCTTCCGCCTGGTAATCGAAGTGCACGGCCCCTGTCTGAGAAAGCAGGGTCCAGGAGATCATCCCATTACATTCAGTGATCCATGCGAGGAAGGATGTTGGCAGGCTGTAGCATCATTTGCATCATTCGGCGGTGGACAAACCTCCCTTTAGCAAACCACCTTTTAGTGAAAACGGCCTCGGACCGAAACCAACGGACCTGGACCCGCAAAAATGGCGGCCGCGACGCCCTCTCGCGAATCGAACACGGCCAATTCGCTAATCGGCGTGGCAGGGTAGGTGGCCCATCAACCTCCGAGTGACACCACCCGCATCATCAACAACAGCACACGAAAATGCCACTGAAACCGAATCCAGTGGCCTCCCTTGGAGGCGCAAGGCCGTGGAGCGTGCTGTTTGGGACTACTGTCTTGCTTTGATCGGGCTGCCTTCTGCTGGTGCCTCTCGTCGCTCCAGCCCTGTCTGTCTACTGTGAGGTTGGGCGTGTCCCCCTGCAGGCGGATTTTGGACGAAAAACTAAAATATTCAAACTATACTCCAAGTGTATTCAGACATAATCAGAGAATGCTAGAAAAGCATCCCCAGGCTATGTTGACTATTTCTGAATATTCCTCCTGTAGATAGACATGCCCGACCTAAGTCTACTGGGGTGCCCCACCAACAAAAAACAGGGCAAGGGGCCTCACCTTCCTGGCCGCTCTGGGCTGCCCCAGGATTCCCAGCCGGGGACGCCACCAGACGGCCAGGCGGGCCCAAGAGGCCTCCTGCACGGCCCCAAGAGGCCCCGAAGAAAGCCCCAAGATCTCCACGACTGCCGATGATGGACCCCAAGTCTAGGTAGACTTGTACCAACAAAATGCTCGAACATGTTCAAAACTACTCTCAACAAATCTCAAAACATTCGTCCTGTAGAGGGACAGGCCCGACTTAACCCCAATTGCCTCTGAGATAACCGACGAGGGCCCCAAGGACGCCACCAGGAGGGCAAACAGCGCTGAAAAACAGGATGTGTTCGATGTAGTTTGCCCATATGCCGTGTCTTGCTTCCACAATGTCACACAATGTCCCTTGCAAACGACCATCAAAGCCCCCGATACCATCAGGAGGCCCCAGGGGGTCCGCAAGAAGCCTCCAAGATGCCATCGAGAGGGAAAACGAAGACGAAGGAGGCAAAAAAGGATCAAGAGGCTGAGGACATGAAGGGCGTGTTCAAAACCCACGCCAGTTCAAACAAAGCACCGAAGTGGAGCGGGTCCTCAACTCAACCACCTTCCTGCTGCGCTAGTGCGCTGGCGCAGCAGGGGGATCTGTCGCAGCCACTGGGAAGTCCACGCCGCAGGGCAGAAGGAAAAAGGGGAGGAGGAGGAGGAGGAGGAGGAGGAGGAGGAGGAGGAGGAGGAGGAGCAGGAGGAGCAGGAGGAGGACGACGACCTCGGGCAAAGGCGCCCCCCGACCCCGGCGCCGACCCCCCCCCGCTCCGCTGGCCCGAGCCCGCCCCGTCTCCTGGTCGGGGATGTACCGCACGGTGCCAATCGACGTCTTGAAGGACGGGGAATCCACGTCGGAGGGCACCGGGATGTGGACCTCCACGTTGTTGGCTACGCTCCGGGACTTGAACTGAGACTTGGCCTGCGGGCCGGCGCGGGCCGGCGCGGGCGAGCGCCGCGCTCCAGGGGAGGCCAACCTCACGCTGCTCCTCCTCCTCCTCCTCCCTCCTCCTCCTCCTCCTCCTCCTCCTCCTCCTCCTCTCCTCCTCCTCCTCCATCCTCCTCCATCCTCCCCTCCTCCTCCTCCTCCTCCTCCTCCTCCTCCTCCTCCTCCTCCTCCTCCTCCTCCTCCTCCTCCTCCTCCTCTATCCTCCTCCATCCTCCTCCATCCTCCTCCGTCTCCTTCCTCCTCCTCCATCCTCCTCCATCCTCCTCCATCCTCCTCCTCCTCCATCCTCCTCCTCCTCCTCCTCCTCTCCTCCCTCCTCCCTCCTCCTCCCGCCTCCTCCATCCTCCTCCCTCCTCCTCCCGCCTCCTCCCGCCTCCTCCCTCCTCCTCCCGCCTCCTCCCTCTTCCTCCATGTTCCCCCATCCTCCTGCATTCCCCTCCTCCACCCTCCTTCCCCCCCACCGCCCCCTCGCCCCCTCGCCGCCAGGCTGCTCATGCCCCTGCAGCTCCCCCTGGGCGAGACGAAAATGGGAGCGGGGAGAGGACAAGCTAGGTTCGAGGTTCTGGGATCGAAAGGTTTGGTAGGTTCCGTAGGTTCGATGGGTCCGATAGATTCGATAGGTTCGATAGATGCGGGGCTCGATAGGTTCGAGGTTCGATAGGTTCGATAGGTTCGATAGGCCCGATTGTGGAAGGGCAGCGATAGGTTCGAGGTTCGGCGTTCGAGGTTTTCGGACGCTTTCGTTGGTTCACAGCGGCTTTCCAGCCTCGGGAAATCCTTTCAGCGGCTCCGCCCCGACGAGAGCGTTCTGGGGGGTTCGCGGATCGTCGCGAACGGCCGCCCGAGGCCCAGGCTGTGACCCGAAAACCACCAGGGGACTGGCCGCGAAGGAAAGCATCGAGCTTTCATCGGCCCTGCACCGCCGACGGATCGGCGTTGGGCCCCCGACGGCGAAACGCACGTGCCTGGGCGGGTGGGCTGCGAGGCCCCTGTCGGCGATCTCTGGGCGATCGGGGTTCGCCCCCCCCCCCCCCCCCCCTCCGGGGAGCCGCCCATCCCCCCTAGCGAGATGTCCCCCATCCAGAGAGGGGAGGGGGACGGGGACGGCGCCACGCACTGGCAGGAGAGCCCAGATTCGAATCGCTCGGTCCGAGCGGCGAGCGAAACGAATCGGATCGGAGGAGCTCGGCAGCCAAGTCGGGAGAAGTCGAATCGGCGTAAATCGGCGGGCGAGTGAGGGCTCCACTGAGAAATAGGAATCCGAATCGGAATCCCGAATCGAATCGAGTCGGGATCGGAAACCATCGAACTCGAATCGACTCGAATCGGAGGAATCGAAATGAGCCCTGGAGGGGGGGACGGGGGACGGCGCCACGCACTGGCCTTGATCATATACTCAATCCGAGAGCGCGAGTGCCCAGGGTCGACAACCGCCTCGACCCAGATCAGGGGCTTCACGTGCGTGTTCAGCCTGGGGCGCCGCAGCGTGGAGGAACGCACTGGGGATCATGCCAAGGGAGAGGGCGAAGCGAAGGAAGGGCACCATAGGCCTACCGCCACCACCAGACCAAGCGAGCTACACCATGTGTCCTTCACCCCAAATGCCTTGATGGAAGCTTTGATCTGTTCTTCGACATAACGGCCGGTACTGGCCCTGGCCGCCCGCCCCCCTGGTGACGTCACGACTCGTGCTGACGCCCGAGTTGTCTTTGGCAACTCATGGACATTCCCAGACGACGCGGCGCGAAACTTCACATTGCCGCCCCCCCCTTCCTCCCTCTCCCCCTCCGGTAACGCCCGTCATCGCCGCGTGCAAAAAATAACGCTCTCCACACAACCCTCAGTGAGC
>CAUYUJ010014378.1:58353-100853 GCA_963575745.1 Prorocentrum cordatum | reverse complement strand
CTTCTTCGGAATTCCTTTGGATTCCTCCTTCGGAATTCCTTTGGATTCCTCCTTCGGAATTCCTTTGGATTCCTCCTTCGGAATTCCTTTGGATTCCTCCTTCGGAATTCCTTTGGACTCCTCCTTCGGAATTCCTTTGGACTCCTCCTTCGGAATTCCTTTGGACTCCTCCTTCGGAATTCCTTTGGATTCCTCCTTCGGAATTCCTTTGGATTCCTTCTTCGGAATTCCTTTGGATTCCTTCTTCGGAATTCCTTTGGATTCCTCCTTCGGAATTCCTTTGGATTCCTCCTTCGGAATTCCTTTGGTTTCCTCCTTCGGAATTCCTTTGGTTTCCTCCTTCGGAGTTCCTTTGGATTCCTCCTTCGGAATTCCTTTGGATTCCTCCTTCGGAATTCCTTTGGATTCCTCCTTCGGAATTCCTTTGGATTCCTCCTTCGGAATTCCTTTGGATTCCTCCTTCGGAATTCCTTTGGACTCCTCCTTCGGAATTCCTTGGACTCCTCCTTCGGAATTCCTTTGGACTCCTCCTTCGGAATTCCTTTGGACTCCTCCTTCGGAATTCCTTTTGGATTCCTCCTTCGGAATTCCTTTTGGATTCCTCCTTCGGAATTCCTTTGGGATTCCTTCTTCGGAATTCCTTTTGGATTCCTTCTTCGGAATTCCTCCGGACTCCTTCGGATTCTTCGGAATTCCTCAGCCTTCCTTTTGATTTTAGGAAATTCTTTGGAATTCCTCAGGATTCTTTCGGATCCTCGGGATTCCTCCAACTTCCTTCGGATTCTTGGGAATTCCCTAGGATTCCTTCGGATTCTTCGGAAGCCCAGGCACCCTTCGGAATCCAAACCAATCATCAGGAATCCTTAGGAATCCTTAGAAATTCCTTGGGAATCTTTTTTGTTGGCCTCCATTCTATGCGATACCGAAGGTTATCCTTCGAACTTCTACTACTACCACCACTGCAACCACAAGTATTTACTACTACTATTACTACTACTATTACTACTACTACTACTACTACTACTACTACTACTACTACTACTGCTACTACTACTACTACTACTACCACGATTACGACTACGACACCGACTACGACTATTACTACTACTGCTACTACTGCGACAACTACTACTACTACTACTACTACTACTACTACTACCACTACTACTACGACTACTACTACTACTACTACTACTACTACTACTACTACTACTACTACTACCATTATTACGACTCAGACTACTACAAGCACGCCTACGAGTACGACTATTTCTATTGCGGCTACTGCCGCCACTACTACTACTACTACTACTACTACTACTACTACTGTTACTACTACTACTACTACTACTACTACTACTACTACTACTACTGCTTCTACTACTACTACTACTACTACTACCACTGTTGCTGCTAGTACTATTACTATTTATTGTACTACTACTACGAGTATTAGTACTACCAGTACTGCTACTACTACTGTTACTACTACTACTGCTACTACTACTACTACTATCACGATTGCGACGACGACTACTACTACTACTGCTACTACCTACTACTACTACTACTACTACTACTATCACTACTACTAGTACTACCACGACTACTACTACTACTACTACTACTACTACTACTACTACTACGACTACTATTACTATTAGAAGTACTACTACTACTACGACGAGTACGGCTACGATTACTACTACTACTACTACTACTACCACCACTACTACTACTACTACGACTACTACTACTACTACTACTACTACTACTACTACTACTACTACTACTACTAATACTACTACTACTACTACGAACTAACTACTACTACCACTACTACTAACTACCACTACCACTACTAGTACTACTACGTTTACTACTACTACTACTACTACTACTACTACTACTACTACTACTACTACTACTACGACTACTACTACGACTACGACTATGTACGACACCGTTTACGACTACTACGACTACTAGTGCTACTACTACTACTGCCACTACGGCTACCATTACTACCATTATTACGATTCAGACTATTACAACTACGACTACGACTACGACTACTTCTACTACGACTACTACTACCACAACTACTACTACTACTACTACTACTACTACTACTACTACTACTACTACTACTACTACTACTACTACTATTACTACTACTACTACTACTATTTGTCTTGAAACTACTACCACCACTACTTCCACTGTTACGACTACTACTACTACTACTACTACTGCTGCTACTACAATTGCTACTTCTTTCATTTTTCACTACTACTACGACTATTACTACTACCACTACTGCTACTACGACCGCTACTACTGCTACTACTACTACGACTACTACTACTACTTTTACTACTACTACTACTACTACTACTACTACTACTACTACTACTACTACTACTACTATTATTACAACTACTACTACTACTACTATTACGACCACTACTACTACGACTACTACGACTACTACGACTACTACGACTACGATTGCGACTCCTACTGCTACCACCACTACTACTACTACTACTACTACTACTACTACTACTACTACTACTACTACTAGTACTACTACTACTACTACTACTACTACTACTACTACTACTACTACTACTACTACTACTACTATTGCTACTAGTACTTCTACTACTACCACTTCTACTACTATTACTACGACTACTACCACTACTACTATCACTACTACTACTACTACTACTACCACTACTACTACTACTACTACTACTACTACCACTACTATTACTACTACTACTACTACTACTACTACTACTACTACTACTATACTACTACTACCAAACTACTACAACTACTACTACCACTACTACTACTAACTACTACTACTACTACTACTACTACTACTACGACTACTACTACTACTACTACTACTACTGCTGCTACTAGCTACTACTACTACTACTACTACTACTACTACTACTACTACTACTACTACTACTACTACTACTACTACTTCTACTACTACTACTACTACTACTACTACGACTACTACTACGACTACTACGACTACTACGACTACTACGACTACTACGACTACTACTACTAGTACCAGGAAGATCCATTTGCATATTTTAGAGTCGATGTTTACGCTTCGGTGCCCTTTTGCTCATCTTAACGTAGTCATCGTGTGCAAACCAAAACTGAGACCAATTCCAACTCGAGCATGCATGTTGGTTTCCAGATCCTGTGCGTTGACATAAGGAATGTCACTTGGTCTTCGCACTCGTCTTGGGCTTCTCTACGATTAAAATCCTAGTGTGGGCCTATCCCAAGATGGTTGGGATTGGGCCCAGTTTGCTTTTCGCACTGGTTGGGATTGGTCTCAGTTGGTTGGGATTGGGCCCAGTGGGTTGGGATTGGGCCCACATGCGGTAGGACCCCCCCCCTTCCCCGATCCGTCGTCGGGGACCCCCCCCCTCCCTCCCTTCCCCGATCCGTCGTCGGGGAACCCCCCACCCCTCCCCCCCCCCAGAGAAAAACCAACGATTCGAACCGAAAACGCGAAAAAACGCTCTTGCTCACTAAAGTGTTTCCAGCGCCAAAAACATGTTAGTGAGCAAGAGGGCCGCGGCGACCAGACGGCGCCGCCGCAGGAAGCAGATAACGACCCCAGAGAAAAGCCAACGATTCGAACCGAAAACGCGAAAAAAACGCTCTTGCTCACTAAGGCCTTTCCAGGGCCAAAAACCTGTTAGTGAGCAAGAGGGCCGCGGAGATCAAACGGCGCCGCCGCAGGAAGCAGATGACGACCACAGAGAAAAGCCAACGAGTCGAACCGAAAACGCGAAAAAAAACGCTCTTGCTCACTAAGGCCTTTCCAGGGCCCAAAACCTGTTAGTGAGCGAGAGCTGATTCTGCTTGTTTTTTGAGCGCACTCGGATGGCTTACGTCAACCCGCTGATATCTCAGAAGAAGGTGGCGCTTGCGACGATATCGCGGGGTCATCTAGCGTCCCAGGGGCTTTTTCAATGGATACGAAGTTTCTCGGGGGGCTGTTGGGAGCTTCTCTGGGGCTGCCTTGGGGCCGTCTTGGGAGATCGCCATCTATGCCGTTAGCGACAAGCACCACATGACGCACATCTGCATCATCGGTGCTAACGTGATCGCAGCCGTTGTTTGGCTTCAAGGCAGAGTGTCGCCATAGCGCGCTCTGTGCGCCCCTCGGGCAGGAGAAGCGCCCGTCGCGGGCGCGGCCAGTTAGCGCGCTCCAAGAGGACGTCTTGGGACGAGGGGGAGCGCGGGCGGAGCCGACGCCCGCGGCCAAGCCCGCGCGCGACCCCTGCGCCTTCTCCAGGCGCGGTGTTCTCCCCGGGCAAGTACGAGGAGAGCATCTTCCAGAAGTTCGGCCGCAGTTCGAGCGCCCTCGCGGACCGCTTCACAGCCGCGGTCGACGACGTGGACATGGGCGACGAGGAGATGTCGTTGAACGACGAGGTCTCGGCGACGCACGCTGCCGCGCAGAGGCTAGCGGCAAAGAACAACGATCGCCTCG
Source organism: Prorocentrum cordatum (assembly GCA_963575745.1). Lineage (NCBI taxonomy): Eukaryota > Dinophyceae > Prorocentrales > Prorocentraceae > Prorocentrum > Prorocentrum cordatum. The sequence goes on along the minus strand of CAUYUJ010014378.1, from coordinate 96,307 downwards.
GAAAAAAGTACGACGAGCTATGCGTCATGAAGACCATTGTTGATGAGATAGAACGGGGCAGCGCCCGCGTCCACGATCTCTCCCTCCCCCGCGCGTTCATGGCCGTCTTCGGGGGGGCGAAGAGCCCGCGGCGCGCGCATGACGGGCAAGCGTACCGGCACCACAACGGAGCTTGGAAACACGCGGCCGCGATGAACGCACAGCAGGCGCTGCGCGTGGGGAAGGCAGCGAACCGGGCGGACGCGATCCTACTCCGCAAGAGCAAGAACAAGAACGCGAGGCGACCGTCGTGGGACGAGGGGTGGCTCCTTGACTACGCGAGCCCAGCCGCAGCGGCGCAGGTCGATGGGGGCGACGACCCTGATGAAAGCTTCTCCATCGCGCGCAAGATGCTCCGCGAAACGCTGACGAGGTTTTTGACGACTGGGAACAACAACATTCTCAAGACCTTCTGCAAGTGGTGCGACCAGCAGAAGCGGGCAGAACCCCGCCTAGCGTTCAAGGACGCGCGCCTGAAGATCGAGCCTGGCAAGGCAGCTGCGGGGATGAAAAAGAGACCCGAGGTCAACTGCCGCGCGCGCATGGACTTATCCATCAAGCCCCCCGCGGCAGACGTGGAAAGGCACGACCTCACGATGGCCGCCCTCTACGGCGACGACGCGGAGTCCAAGGAGATCGAAGGCATTGGCGAGGCGTTGGCGCTGACGCACCTGCGGCAGCCGCCTCGCGGGCGAGTTCGAAAAGGAAAAGGTCAGGCGTGAACAATACAATCGCCTCACAGATTCAGATATTCTGGCATTCAGGTACTCAGGCCCAGGGGCCCCCGAGATATTCGAGCATTTACATCGGTGGCTCGCCCCGCGGCCGCGGGATCTAAAAATCTAAATATCTAAATATCCAAATATCTAAATATCTAAATATCTAAATCGGCGAGGCTGTGGCTTCTCTCTGCGTAGATATTTGAATCGATGCCCCCCCCCCCCCCCCCCCCGCGGCCGCAGGATCTAAACATCTAAACATCTAAATCGGCGAGGCCGTGGTTTTAGGTATTCAGGCATGTAGATATTTGAATACGCAGTTCCACCCCGCGGCCACAGGATCTCAAGATCAAAATGTCTGAACATCTAAATTGGCGACGCTGTGGCTTTGGGCATTCTGGCATTTAGATATTTAGATCGGCGGTTCGCCCCGCGGCCGCAGCATCAAAATATCTACAAATCTAGATATCTAAATATCTAAATATCTAAATATCTAAATCGGCGAGGCGGCGGTTTTTAGGTATTTAGGTTTTTATGTATTTAGGTATTTAGAGCGGCGTTTCGCCCAGAGGCCACGCGACCTAAATAACAAAATATCCAAATATCTCAATCTGTGAGGCTGCGGTTTTCAGTATTTATATATTTAGATAGTTAGATCGGTGGTTCGCCCCGCGACCACGCGATCTAAATATCTAAACACCTAATTGCCCCAAGCTGAAGCCTCGACGACTTAGATATTCAGATATTTAGGAATTTAGATCCTGAGGCCGCGGGGCGGACCGCCGATGTAAATGTCTAAATATCTAGAAACAGCAGCATCACCGATTCAGATGTTTAGATATTTAAATATTCAGATCCAGCGGTCGCGGGGCGAACCGCAGATCTAAATACCTGAACATGTAAATGCGTAAAACCACAGCATCGCCGATTTAGATATTTAGATATTTAGATAATTAGATCATGTGGCCGCGGGGCGGACCGCAGCTCTAAATACCTAATTATCTAAACACATAAAACCACGGTCTCGCCGATTTAGATTTTTAGATATTTAGATCCTGCGGTCGCGGGTGGAACCACCGAGCTAAACATCTAAGGCCTCGTAGTGGGCAGGGGCTCTTCGGTTTGGTTTTGGTCGCATTCTGTGGGCCAGCAGATCTTGAGACTTCTGAAGCAATTCAGTATATGCAGAGGTTCGGGTCGCCTGTTCTGCGTCTTCCGCACTGCGCAGGCAGTGCAAGTGTAGGCTCGTAGCAATGTTTCCCCGGGTGGCAACGGGAAGTCGCCGCGGTCGAAGCTGACTTCGGCTGCGCTCGGCGCAGCGATGGTCAAGTTCGCCAGCACCTACCTCCTGACAGGAGACAGGGAATTCCAGGTTTCCGCCAAGCGTCTCATCGGTACCACGGCCGCAATCTTCCAGGAGGCGCAGAAGGGCGAGAAGATCCAGGAGATCGTTGCCAAGAACTTGTTCGCCAGGGCAGAACTGCTCGTTCGTGAGAACCACGGGAAAGCCGAGGACGAGCGCTACTACGCATGGACATTCACGGACTTTGTCATCGAGTTGAACCACGCGTTCCGCATTGAATGCGACGATGCAGCCGTTCACGCCTGGCGGCGTCGTCTGCTGCCGATCGCTTTCGAGGGCGGTTTCACTCGCAACACCAGCTTGATATCGGTTGAGCGCGGCCTCTTCCTGGCTGACCCCGAATTGGAGGAATGGGCCTCCTCGGGGGCGGCGGGCTTCATCTACATGACCCGAGGCATCCTGCCGATCATTCGGCGCCTGAGGCCTACGACAAGCTGGACGATCCCCCCCCGGCGCGCGCAGCGATGAACGAAGAGTTTCTGAGAGACGCCAGAGCGGCGGACGGTCGAGGCGCAGCTGTCCTGCAAGGCGGGCCGCATGACCACGGCGCCCAGGCGAGCGCCGCCTCGGAGCCCCTCAGCCAGGCATCCACGCTCCTCGCCATCATCCAGCTCGACGACGACGCCAACGCGTCGGACAGCGCACAGTGGCGCGCGGGGGCTGGGTCTTGCCCCAAAGGTGGGCGGCAGTCAGACAAGAAAGAAGCCTGGGGCTGCACGAAGGATTTGGCCTCGTGGAAACCCGTTGCGCGGCAGTGGGGCCGCAAAGTCCCTTTCTACTTTCCAGCCCTCTGCGCCGGCGCCGACCTCAAAGCGCCGTTCCCCGACGTGAACCACCTCGCGATCCCCGTCGAGACCGCGTTCCCCGAGAAGCTCGATCTGGACCGCCTGGAGCTCTAAATGACACGCGGCGAGAGGCGGCGCAACTATCATACGCTGATCAAGCATCTCCAGGCAGCTCAAGCAGGGGAGGCGGGCATCAGGCAGACGAGAGGTCGACCTACGCAAGCCGCCATGGAAGCGCTCGAGGCGTGGTCGCGACACACGGGGTCGCTCCAGTCGACGGAGGCGGCGGCGAACAAATTGCTGGAGGAACATCGCGGCTCCGATGGAGCTCCCCAGGTCAAGTATCACTTCTCGGCCATCGGGGACGCATGCGCGCGCAGCAGGACGCACGCGAAGGGCTCGGCGTCTCAGCACCTGAGCAAGCAGATCCAGATGATTGCGCAGCAAGAAGCCGTGAAGCTGGATTGGCGCAAATGTTTCTTGACTCTGGCGCCTCAGGTCACGAAACGCCTCAACAGCAATTTGAACGGAGACCCGTCGGAGCAAGGGCGCACCATCGAGGCCGTCGGCGCGTGGCCTGACATCGATGCCAAGCAGACCGTGGCGCTGAGCGTCCTGTTCGACAAGAAGCACGCAGGCGACCAGCTCAAGGGCATGGAGCGCGACGCGGAAGTGCTCCGTTGGGCGGCATCGTCTGCCTTGCCAGACGTGTTCGAGGCGGCCGTTGAGGACGAGAGGGACAGCCCTGAGCTCACCTGCGTGTCGAGGCTCCTCGAAGGAGCGGAGGACGCTTGCGCCGAGGCGCTGGTGGAGTTCGCGCAGGAGAAGCGGGGGTCCGCGGTGACCCACCTTGCTTGGGAATTCGACGGCGTCGGAGTGAACCCCAGCGTGCTCGAAGACTCGCGCACCTCTATCACGGACGCGGAGAGCTACGTCTACAAGAAGACGGGTTACAGGATGCATCTCGCTGCGAAGCAGGAGCGTTCGTTGCTCCAGGCGCTCGAGGCGAGCGGGCAGCAGCTGCCCATCGACGACGAGCCTGGGGAGCTCGACCAGCTGGCGCCGTACTTCACTTCGGGAAATTGCACCCAGGCCGCAGTGGTCACATCCTGCGGGCGCGGCAAGCCGCCACTTCCATTCCAGAGCGAAAGGCCCGCTCCTATCGCGAGGTCGCTGCGCACTTCGAGATCCGTCTCCAAGGCGCCTGTGTCATGGACGTGCTCAGCGATCTCGCATCTAGTCGCACTTTGCATCCTGGTGACTACCTCTTGCACAGCGAGCCCGGCGGGGAGGCCCATTGCGTGCTGCTCCGTGTGTCGGCAGCGGCTAAGGGGGAGAATGGGCCAGAACAGACGTTCGATGTGATTGGCACTCAGCGTGGCCCAGAAGATGGTCGGTGCAGGTGCAGGGTTAGTTCGGTCGAGCTCTGCAGGGCGATGAGCGGCGCGGCCGACAAGCGCCTGGCCGCGATCTTCGGCATCAACGGCAACACGAGCCGCTCCACTGATGCTTTGATGGATTTGGAATCCGGCGCTTCTGCGAGTTCGCTGGCTGAAGTACAGCTGCCTCTCGCATCCGCAGATCCATCTGGGGTCGACCTGGCCTCGTTGTCCAAGCGCGAGGAGGACATCGACGAGTCCGACGAGCCCACGTTTCTGGAGATGTTCTGCAACATTCTGGGCAAAGAGGCCGCAGACTACCAGGCCGAGATCGGTACCTGTCGATCTCGCATTCACTGCCGCTGCGCCCTGCGCCCGCGGCGATCGCTCAGCCGCCGCGAGCATCTCATCGAGCACCAGAAGCACCACCGGCCGCCTAAGTTCATCGCGTCTCGCGAGGACGATGCCCACTTTAAGGTCGCCATGTCACTGCACAGGTTCGACCGCGTCTGCTCGGCGGTTAATCGGGCGGCGCAGAAAGACAGCGGCTACCTGGCCCGCGCTGCCGATTCGCTTCGAGCGTGGAATCGCGACGCTCCTGCGGATGCGCTGAAGGCTGCGAGCCGCCCCAACGAAGCCCACCTCGTGTTCGTGTTAACGGAGGCGGGCCCGCGCTACTGGTTGCGTGCCAAGTGCGCTGACTGCATTCGCATTACCCCCAAGGTCTCGCACGCCAAAGGCTTCGAGGACACGCTGGTTAGCCACGCTTTGGTTTCGCGCGGAGCGATGAGCGGCGTGCTGGGCCATCTCCACAGGCAGCGGCCCCGCGACGGAGCGTCGCCTTTCTTGGCCTGCCGCCCGCACCTCTTGCGCGAGACGATGGACCACGTGCTCCGCCACCCCGACGGCCTGGTTCAGCATGCGGTACGCCGGTTCATGGGAGAAGAGGTCGCCCAGGGCGAATTCACAGCGCTTACCCACGACGGCACCTTCAAGTTCCTGTTCTCCGTCATTGGCCAGAAGAAAATGGACCAGAAAAAGGGCGGGATCCAGGTCGGGCACACGCTGATGGGAATGACGGGAGCTTGCCCTGGATTCAGCGTCCAGCCCGACGAGAGCATGGAGAGCTTCGGCGCAGCGGTGAAGGAGCGCTTGACCCCCGCCGCAATCGAGCAGCTGAGGGAGGTCTACGCCCTCTACCGCTTGCTCGTCCATGCCGCCCAGCGCGAGCAGCTCGGCACGCGGCTTCCACCCCTGCGGTTCGCGCAGGTCTTGGCAGGCCAGATCGCTGCTGGCGGTCTCAGGGGCAATCCTGGGAAAAGCGAGGCGCCGCCTGCTGGAGAGGATGGCCCAGGAGGTTCGGTGCCCAACGGAAAACGCCCGAAGCGCAGTGCACTCAAGAAGTCCGTTGTCAAGATGGACCCCGAGTTGGCTGCGAAACAGCATGACGGGAAGAAGAAGCGGGCCGCCTCGCGGAGCAAGGCCGCACTTTCAAAGAAGAAAAAGCCGTGGGGACACAACAAGAGATCAGCGCAATCGAGGAAGGCAACGCCCTCGACGGTGCACGCCGTGGTCGAGGAGGTTGCAGGGCTCAGGCCTCATGCGTCAAGATCAGCCTGGCTTGAGATCAGGCCATTCGGCCTGGTCTGGTCTAGGGCCAGGCTAGCACTCACCATTCTTTACTGCACAGCCAGACGACTGCATGAGCTGGGCTGCTAGACATGAAATCTTCAACCATCACCACCCCTTCCTGATTGATACTACGGTAAGCCATGCCATAAACCAGATTCGCGACAATTGGCGCTGTTCGGATGTGCATGCATGAACCCCAGACTGCACGTGCATACATAGATAGGCACATCTGGTGTTGTTAAGGTTGTTGCACAGCAATCCTTCTAACGCACCCAAAAACAGCTCTTGCTCACTCTGGCTTTTCCAGGGCCAGAAACCTGGTAGTGAGCAGAAGGGTTTTTCTCTGTTTTCGCGCCACTTCCGACCCTATTTGGGATCTTTCGATCTCAAAATCTTCAGGGTTTCCTGGGCGAGCGTCTTCGGCCGAATGGTCCGGGATCCGGCCCTTCACCCCCCCCCTCCCCCCCTTTTCAAAAGGGGCGGGGGGAGACCGAACCCCCCTCCCCCTCCCCCCCTTTGGCCGCACCCCCCCCCCTCCGCCCCTTTCGCCACGCCGCCCCCTGACTCCGGAACCCGACCCCCGCCACCCCCACCCCTAGTCCTCACCCTAACCCAAACCCCTAACCCTAACCCCAACCACTAACCCCAGCCCCAAAGAGTACTCACTACCCATTACTCACTACCCACTACTGACTACTCGCTATTCGCTACTCACTTCTCACTACCCCCTACTCACTACTCTCGACTCACCGCTCACTATCCACTACTCACTACCCACCACCCACTACTCGCTACTCACTACTCCCTGCTCACTACTCCCTCCTCGCTACTCACTACTCACTCCTCACTACCCACTACTCAATACTCACTACGCACTACGCACTGCTCACTACTCCCTACTCACTACTCACTACTCACTACTCATTACCCACTACCCACTATCCACTACTCACTACTCAACACTCACTACTCATTGCCCACAAAACACTACTCACTGACCACTACTCGCTACTCGCTACTCCCTACTCCCTACACCTTGCTGACTACACAGTACTCAGTACTCACTACTCGATACTCCCATACTCGCTACTCAATACCCACTGCTCACTCCCCGATACTCACTATTCACTACTCACTACTTACTACTCCCTACTCACTAGTCACTACATAGTCTCTTGTCACTAGTCACAACTCACTACTCACTAGCCACTACTCACTACTCACTACCCACTACCCACTACTCACCAATCGCGACTCACTACCCACTATTCGCTACCCACTTCTTACTACTCACTGCTCATTACTCCCTACTCCATGTTTCCTACCCACTACTCACTACTCACTCCTCACTACTCACTACTGACTACTCGCTATTCCCTACTCGTTACTCACTAATCACTACCCACTACTCACTACTAACTACTCTGTACTCACTACTCACCACGCCCTACTCGCTCCTCACTGCTCACTACTCGCTACTCCCTACTCGCTACTCACTACTCACTACCCACTGCCACTACCCACTACTCTCTATTCATCACTACTCACTACTCACTACGCACTACGTACTACTCAGAGGTGGGTCCTGCCGCCTGCGCAGTACTCAGTACTCACTACTCACTACGCACTACTCACTACTCGCTACTCACTACTCACTACTCACTACTCACTATTCACTACGCACTACGCAATACCCACTACTCACTACTCACTAATCATTACTCGCCACCCACTACGCACTACCCGCTACTCACTACCCACTACTCATTACTCCCTAGTCCCTACTCAGTACTCACTACTCGCTACTCGCTCCTCACTACTCACTACTCACTTATCAGCATACACTACTCACTATTCACTACTCACTACTCCCCACTCCCTACTCCCTACTCCCTACTCGCCACTCACTAACCACTACTCACTACCCACTACTCACTACTCACTACGCACTAATTCACTACTCACTACTCACCACTCCCTACTCCCAACTCCGAACTCCCTACATCAGGGGAGGGGGTCCGACCCCCCCCCCTATCCAGCGCCAAGGGAGGGGGGGGGGGTCCGGACCCCCCCCCCTTCAAGGGAGGGGGGGGAGGGGTTCGGGACCCCCCCCCCTTATGGGGGGAGGGGGGGGAGGGGTTCCGGACCCCTCCCTTGAAGGGGGGGAGGGGAGGGGGGGGTTCTGGCCCCCCCCCCTTTAGTGTATTCAGGGAGATCCACTGGCGCACTTTCGCTAGCAAGCACAGGCGTGTAATCGAGTCGTGCCTCCTGAAGGCCTCTTTGGGACCTCTTGGGTCTTCGGGGGGGCATCTCGGGGTTTCTCTGTGCTTCCTCTGTGCTTCCTCTGGGGGGCATCTGGGGGGCATTCGGGCGTCTGCGGCTCTGTCAGGCCGCTCTGGTCGCTTCTAGCTTCTAGCCTCTGGAGATGTTTGGGCGGCGGGGGACAAGCCCAGGAGGCCCAGGAGGCCCCGCACGGGGTGAAACATGCCGTGGGCGACGGGGGGGAACCCGGGAGGGTGTCTGGACCTGGGCCTTAGGGCCCCTGGTACCCCAACATTTTTACATACATGTGTATATATATATATATATATATATATAGTTTTGTGTATGCCTGCATGCCTGCTTGCCTGCATGCCTGTCTACATGCCTGCCTGCCTGCCTGCCTGCATGCATGTATGTATGTATGTATGCATGCATGCATGCATGCATGCATATAGGTAGGTCGGTATGTACGTATGTGTGCATGTATGTATGTATGCATGTATGTATGTATGTACGTGCGTATGTATGCATGTATGTGTGTATGCATGTATGTATGTATGTGTGTATGCATGTATGTATGTATGGATGGATGTGTGCATGGATGTATGTATGGATGCATGCATTCATGTATGGATTGATGTGTGTATGTATGTGTGTATGCATGCATGTATATATGCATGCATGCATGCATGCATGCATGCATGCATGTATGCATACGTGTATGTATGTATGGATGCATGTATGTGTATGTATGTGTGCATGTATGCCGGTATGATTGTGTGTATAAGTATGTATGTATGTATGTATGTATGTGTGTATGTATGTGTGTACGTATGCATGTGTGGATGTATGTATGGATGGATGGATGGGCGTATGGGTGTATGTGTTTAAGTATGCATGTATGTAAGGGGTAGGTAGGTAAGTAGGTATGCATTATGTATGTGTGTATGTATGTATGTCAGAGTGAGGGGGCTGAACGGTCATTCACTGTCCGTGGGTGCGTGGCTGAAATGGAATTCCACGGTGCGGATTCGTGTTGTTAATGTTTGTTGTTGGTTGTCGTCGTCCCACCCGCAACCCGCCCCGCGACCCACCCGCGACCCAACCCGCGACCCACCCCGCGACCCACCCGCGACCCACCCGCGACCCACCCGCGACCCACCCCGCGACCGCGACCCACCCGCGACCCACCCCGCGACCCACCCCGCGACCCACCCCGCGACCCACCCCGCGACCCACCCCGCGACCCGCCCGCGACCCGCCCGCGGCCCACCCGCGACCCACCCGCGACCCACCCGCGACCCACCCGCGACCCACCCGCGACCCACCCGCGACCCACCCCGCGACCCACCCGCGACCCACCACCAAGTTCAACGTACAAACCACCACTTTCGGCGCCTGCGGCGGGTTTTTTTTGCATGCCTTCCAGGCGGAGAGCCCGCGACCCACCCCGTGACCAGTTTGCGACCAACCCGCGACCCAAACCACGTTCAAGGTACAAACCACATTTTTCGGCGCCTGCGGCGGGCATCTTTTGCAATCGTTTCAAATGGAGAGCCCGCGGCCCACCCGCGACCACGTTCAGGGTGCAAACCAATTTTTTCGGCGCATGCGGCGGGCATTTTTTGCGTTCGATCCCGGAGGAGAACCCGCGGCCCACCCGCGGCCCAAACCGCGTTCAGTGTACAAACCAATTTTTGTTGCGCCTACGGCGGGCTGCTTTTGCATTCCTTCCAGGTGGAGGTGGAGAGCCCGCGACCCACCCGCGACCCAAACCACGTTCACTGAACAAACCAATGCCGCACAAGCGCGGCGGCGGATTTTTGCATGCCGTCTGAGCCCGCAAGGACCTCTTCAAGCCCCGCGCATCCACACCAGCCCGTCCAGCAACTTTGCCCTGGCGAGTTGCCTTGATCAGAGAAGTCGGGGAGCATAAAGTGGAAACAAAGATTGCGTTGCCGTTATCTTGGGAAAGGAGGGGGAAGCAGGAGGAGTAAACAGGGGACGAGGAGGACGCGGAAGAAGAGAGGATGTAAGGAGAATGTGGAGAAAGAGGAGGAGGAAGAGGAGGAGGAGGAGCAGGAGGACGAGGAGGGGGAGGAGGGGGAGGAGGAGCAGGAGGACGAGGAGGGGGAGGAGGGGGAGGAGGGGGAGATGGATGATGATGGACGACAGCGGGAGGACGATGATGGAGGCCGATGAAGGGGGAGGACGACAATTGGAGGACGATGATGAAAGAACGAGAAGGGGAGAGGGAGGACGAGGAAGAAGAGGTGGAGGAGGAGGATGACGATGACGATGAGGACGAGGACGAGGACGAAGAAGAGGAGGAGGAGGAGGAGGAGGAGAGCGCCATCGACAGGGAAGGTGGGGGCCACGAGGTCCGCCGGCTCGACGACGCCCGTGTCGCCCGCGCCCGCCCCCTCACTCTTATCCGCGATTGCTGGGTGCTACGTATGGATGTGTGTATGTATGTATGTATGGATGGATGTATGTCTGTCTGTCTGTCTGTCTGTCTGTCTGTCTGTCTGTCTGTCTGTCTGTCTGTCTGTCTGTCTGTATGCATGCATGCATGCATGCATGTATGTATGTATGTATGTATGTGCGTACGTACGTACGTATGGATGTATGCATGCATGCATGCATGCATGCATGTATGTATGGATGCACACGCACACACGCTAGAACCATCACGCGCGCTTCGCGCGCGCTAGGCTGGATGGTCGAACTCTCGGGGACCGCCATTGTATGATACTTCTTCTCTGGGGCTTCCATGAACCACCAAGACGGCCCAAGTGGCTTCCAAGACGTCCTACGGTCCACCCACGGCGGCCTAAGGCAGGCCCAAGAGGCACCACTTCGGGGGCCCTTCTCCTCGCCGCGGCTGGACGCAGCTGGAGGGCGTCGGAGGAGAAGGGGAAGTGAATGAGGTTCCCTGGGGGAGAAGGAGGAGGATGAGGATGCGGATGAGGATTTGTTTTTGCTGTGGACCGCTGCCTGTCAAGCTTCCGAAGAGATTGCCAAGCAGGTGAAAAGTGTTAATTAGAAGTCGATGAGCGTATCGACGGCGCTCCCCCAATCAAGACACTTTGTCTTAAGGGGTTTGCCTTGCCTGAGCCTCCCCAGCGCCTCACAGTTATATGCCGTGAGGACCGCCAGGCCATTCGAGGCGACTCGGCACTCCATGCGGAAATCGCGAGGCTTAGATTCCGCCCAGCATCCGCACAAGCTGCAGAAAGTGAAGCGACCTTTACTCCAGGCAGCGTGGCTGTCATGCACCCTGTGCCCGTGGACGTAGGCAGGGGCAGGCAAACGCCGAGGGGGGTCGGTCATTCCAAGCCTACACCAAAGGTCATCATCGATTAGTGCTTTGCCGACCTGCGAGCCCCCCGCTCGCCGACCTCTAGCCCGCCGTGGACGCTCAGGCGTGGGAGGCGCAGTGTGCACAAGGGCCGCACACTTCGAACGAACCGTCCAGAAAAACATGCGAGCGGCGGGTTGCAACAGTTTGCTGCACGCTGTGCACCTCCATATGTCTTTGGCTACGGGCTCGAAACCATGGCTTGACGCTTCAAGAAGTGCAATCACAACCTGCCGCTGGCGGACCACTCGCGGAAGCCGGGCACGATGCACTATGCGCTCTGGATTATTTGGGGCCCTGGCTCGTTCCAGTATGATGGAAGCATTACGTCGCAAGATACGGCCAGGAAAACCAACAACTTCACGAACAACATCGGCCGGGATCTGGGCACTCGCCGCCCGCGCCGTGGCCAGAGCATCCGCGATCGCATTGATGAAAAGATGACGAGGTACCAAAGAAGCTGCCAGACGAGTAAGCTTCGCCTGACGAGGATGCGGATGAGGATGAGGAGGAGAAAGAGAAGGAGCGAACGAATCCATGAGGGCGGACTCGCTCCGTGCCCCACGCGCGCCCGCTAGCGGCCACCGTGCGGGGAAGCTCCCAGACGGAGCGATGCGCGGGCCGTGGCGCGGGCCTCAATGATGTTGCGGTAGGTGGCGCCGTCGAAGGAGCTCTATGGAAGTCGCGGAAGAGTCTTCTAGGAGCCCTCTTGGAGCAGTGTTGAGATCCTCTTCGGGCGTCTTGGGGCCTTCTCGGCCCGTCTTGGGCCTCTGCGAAAACTCCCTTGAGCCCTGTTTGGAAGCGTCGTTGGGCTGTCCTAGTTTGTCGTGAAGCTCTTTCGGGACCATCTTGGGGTCCTTTCGGGGGCATCTGAGTCGGATTCATCATGAGCGGAAAGGGATGACACAACGACTACAAACAAGACTGCCGCATGGTTTGACTGATGTTGGTCGCCTGGATGTCCTCGTGGGCCCCTGGGGCCATCTTGGATGCATCCTGGGGCCCCCTCGGGCTGCCCTTGGGCCCTCTTAGGCGACGTTGGCAACACCTTGGGTGGTTTTACCACTTAAAACTTAAAACCTTGTTGGTCTGGAGCAGCATGCCTGCAGTGCGAACGGCAATGGGCCCCCCTGCTATGTGCGGGTGCATCCCACTGCCATCTCGCATTTCTGCCAAGCTACGCGCCTGGCAGCATGGAGACACGCCGTGCAGCATTCAATGTCTGCAATGCGAGCGGGAACGGTGCAACCTTCTATTTGCGGGTGCATGCCGCTCTGCCCTCACAGCTTGTGCAGCAAAGCTTCGCGCCTACTCGTTACAGCAAATGGCGACGATGAGAAAGACGCGGAGGCGCAATGCCGCGAGAAGAAGAGAGGAGAGAATAAGCAGAATTGTGGGGAACTCGTTGGAGGCATCTATGACAGTGCTGGTGCTTGGGACGCCTCTTGGGCCGTCAAGGGCCCTTTGGGGGCCGGCTCGGGGCCCTCTTAGGGGGGCAGCTGGACCCCCTGGGGGCCTCTTGGGATAGGGGTCAGAGTCTGCTTGACTACCTGTCGGGGTCTCTTGACATGCTTCTCGGGCGCCTCCTGGAGCCAATGTTAAAGCCCCTTGGGGCATGTTGGGGGCCTGTTGGGGGCCTCTCGGGGCCTCGTTCGGATCTCTTGGGGGCCTGCTGGCAGTCTCGGGGGGGGGCACTTGGGGCGGAGGGCTTTGTAAGTGAGTTGGGGGTCCCTCTCTTGGGTCGTCTTGGGCACCTCTTGGACCCTCTTGGGCTCTCTTGGAATGTCTTGAGGCGCTCCTAGTAGGCTCTTGGGCCGTTTTGGGACGACCTTGGGGGCCTCGGGCCATCTTGGACGCTCTTAACACAGCGAAATTACAAACAACAGACCAGGGGGCAAAAACACGATGTCCGAAGAGAGTTCGGTAACTTTGGACATCGAATGCCTCTTGGGGAGCATCTCGGAGCCTTCTTGGGGCGTCACCTTGGTGGCCTCTTGGGCCGTTGTGAGGCCTTCCTGGTGGCCCCTTTGGAGCGGCCTGGGGACCTCTTGGAGCGTCTTGGGGCCTCGTAGGTGCATCTTTGGGGCATCTTGGGGATTCTCTTGGAGCTTTCTGGAGCTATCCTGGTGCCATCACGATGCCTCGGAGGGCCCCAAGGGGGGCGAGTGGCGCATGGACAGCACTCAAAGCTGATCCTAAGGTTCTTGAAAGGCTTGGCATTTACATGGGGGGGGGGCTCCTGGGAAGACCTGGACACTCCAATGGGAGAGCCCCCAGGAGCCCCCCAGACTGCTGTGGGAGGAATCCACTGGGAAGCCCTACGAAGCCCCTGCCCCTGCGACATTCGTGGGAAACTCTGGGGAGATCCTAGGAGGCTCCAGAAGCCATCTCGGGGGCCTCTTGTGCCGTCTTGGGCAGGTCATAGCGGTTTGGGGGGGTCTCTTGGCTTCGCTTCAAGTACGCCTACGGCCATCTTCACACATTCGTGGCTGAAATATCTTTCCTGGAGGCCGAAAACATGCCCCGCACCCCAGCGGCTGAATGCGGTAACAGGGGGGGCGGTTAGAAAAGTCTAAGGCCCTGGGCCCCTTGCCCCGGGACGCCGATGACATTGCCTGCAGCATCATCACCATCATCGTCACCACCCCCATCCCCACCCCCACCACCATCACCATCACCATCACCGTCACCGTCACCATCACCATCACCGTCACCACCACCACCACAACCACCACCACCACCATCATCATCATAATCATCATAATCATCATCATCATCATCATCATCATCATCATCATCATCAGCATCAGCATCCGCATCAGCATCATCGTCATCATCATCATCATCATCATCATCAGCAGCAGCAGCATCATCATCATCAATCATCACCACCACCACAATCATCATCATCATCATCATCATCATCATCATCATCATCATCATCAACAACATCATCCGTCGCAATCATCGTCATCATCATATTCATCTTCATCTTGATCTTCATCTTGATCTTCATCATCATCATCATCACCACCATCATCATCATCATCATCATCATCAGCAGCAGCATCATCATCATCATCATCATCATCATCATCATCACCATCACCATCACCATCAGCATCATCATCACAATCACCATCACCATCACCATCACCATCACCATCATCATCATCAGCAGCAGCATCAACGTCATCATATTCATCAACGTCATCATCATCATCATCATCATCATCAGCAGCAGCAGCATCATCATCATCGTCATCGTCATCACCATCACTGCCCGCATCGTTCACGTGTGCCCCTCCGTGTGGCCTTGCGCCCATCCTGCCACTGTGCCTGGGTTGTGAATCGGAAACCTCGTGTATGCCTCTTGGTAGCCTCTGGGCGACTGCTTGGAGGCAGTCCTGTAGCCTCTTGGGGGGTGATTCGGGGCATTCGGGGCTCTCTGTTAAGCATCTTGGGAGCCTCCTCGTGGGTCCTCTTGAAGGTCGTCTCGGGAGCTTTCTGGAGGTTTCGAGGGTGCGCTCGGGGCGGAGGCCTCCAAATGACATGTCTGTCGGAATTCTCCTCTGGGGCCGCTCTAGGGGCCTTCTTGGAGCCGTCTTGGGCGGTCTTGAGCGCCTCCTGGGCTCTCTCGGGGCTCTCTTGGGCGCCTCCTGAGGCCCTCTCGGGCTGCCTTGGAGCGGTCCTGTGGGCCTCTTGGGCCAGAGATGGGGTTCGCATCCCGCCCCCTCTCGTATTTCGGCACACCTCTCACACGGATCGTGGCCCACATGGATCTCTACCTGCGACCCCAGAGGCAAGGTTCGCACTGCGCCTCCCCCCTCCGCCCCTGGCCATTGCGGCACAGCCCATCACGCGGATCGTGCCCACAAGGAGCACTACCTGAAGGCCCAGAGACAAGGTTCGTACAACGCCCCCCCCGCCCATGTCGACACACCCGTCACACAAATCATGCCCCAGAAGGAGCTTCACCTATGGGACCAATGGGCAGCTTCGAATGGCGTCCCCCCGTCCATTTCAGAACATCCCTCGCACGAGTCGTGCCAGGAGGAGGTCCACCTGCGGCGTCAGTGGGGGTGTTCGCGCGGTGGCATCCAAAATCATTCGGCACACCCTGCACGCGGATAGTGCCTCACAAGGAGTCCAGCGCACCCGTGCACGCGTGCTCCGCAGCAGCCATCTTTCTGCATTGCCCCGCGGCGCGCAATGCATGAAGAGAGACCCGCGCCCTGAGCGAAGACAGTTTGGCCTCCCGCAGGGGCCCTCCCGGGGCGCATCTTGGAGTCTTCTTGGGACGTCTTCGTGGCCTCTTGAGCCGTCTTATTCGCGCGTCTGCGGCCTTGTCAGTCCGCTCTGGTCGCTTCTAGCCTCTGGAGCTGTTTGGGCGGCGGGGAAAAGGCCAAGGAGGCCCAGGAGGCCCCGCACGGAGTCAAAAATGACGTGGGCCAAGGTGGGGGGGATCCGGGAGGGTGTCTGTGCCTGGGCCCCAGGGCCCCTGGTACCCCAGCACTGTTGTCCCTGGTGAGTGCAGCATCGATTCTGCGTGCAGGGTCTTCGAGTGTGGAGGAGCCGAGGCATGTCTTGCGCAAGGTCTCTCGTAGCGGCCTTCACGAATGCTGTAAAGGGTGGACGCTCACCTGCATCGCAAGCTAGCAAAAGACCCCCTTAACAGCTCGCGCTGCTGGACCGCGCGGACCCATAAGAAGAAGAGGGGCAATGTCGCGTGCCGCGCCTGAAACGTTCTGTGCTCAAGAGGCGCACGCATCTATCCGCAGAAACCGAACACGACTGCCCGCCAGAGTCCGTGCTCGGACGCCCGTGGCCGAGGCAGACTGTCGCAACTCCAACTCGTCCTGTGCGGACTGGGGGGACAAGACCCGAGATGAACGCCTCACAGCTGGGCGCCAGGAACCTGCGGCAGCTCTCGTGGACCGCAGTACAGCCATGATGGGGGATAGGACCCACGCAGCAGCCTCAAAGCTGTGGCTTGAATGGCAACGAGATGCTGCCGGACAGCTACTGAAAGTGGTGCAAAGGACCCACGCAGCAGCCTCCAGGCTGTGGCTTGAATGGCAACCAGATGCTGCCAGACAGCCACTGAGAGTGATGCAAAGTGGCACAAGCCATGCACAGATGTCTCAAAAGCCCTGTAAAACAGACTACAGACATGCTGGGGGATAGGACCCACGCAGCAGCCTGGAGTGGCTTGAATGGCAACCAGATGCTGCCCGACAGCCACTGAAAGTGGTGCAGAGGACCCACGCAGCAGCCTCCAGGCTGTGGCTTGAATGACAACCAGATGCTACCCAACAGCCACTGAAAGTGGTGCAAAGTGGCACAAGCAACGCCCTGTAAAACAGACCCGTCTTGGAGGCCTCTTGGGCCGTCTTGGGCCAGCTTCGAGCCAACTTCGGCCATCTTGGTGGGCTCCTGGCCCGTCTGACGCTGTCGGAAGCCGTTCGGGGAGCCTTTTTGGGCCGACTTGGGGTGCTCCAGGGCCGTCTTAGAGGCCATCTTGGGCGTCTTCGAGGCCTCTTGGGCCATGTTTGTACCCTCTTGGGGCTGTCTAGGGGGCCTCTTAGGCAGTCCTGAGACCATCTTGGAGGCCTCTTGGGCGCTGTGGGGGCGATCTTTGGGGCCTCTTGGGCCGTCTTGGGCCGTCGGAAAGCCGAGAAGGCGCAAATGCCCAAATCCTTCAAAAACCCAAAGAAAATCAATGATTTGGGCCTCTTCGGGCCCTCCTGGAGGACCTCTTGGAGGCCTCTTGGGCCGTTTTGGAGGCCTCTGGGGAGCCTCTTGGGCCGTCTTGGGCCATCTTGGGGCCATCCTAGGCCGTCTTGGGTGCATCTTGGGCCGTCTTGGAGGCATCTTGGGGCCATCTCAGCCGTCATGGAAGCCATCTTGGCCGTCTTGGAAGCATCTTAGAGGACATCTTGGAGCCTCCTGAACGAGGAAAACCCTCGGCAACCACCTCTGGGCAATCCTTCCGGGTGGCCGGCGGGATGTGCCGGAACCCCAGGGGGATTTCTTGTGGAAAAGGACCAAAACCAAAAGCGTTAGGATTCGGCACGCCAAGCACCCCTTTGAGAAATCAAAACGGGGCGGCGGATAGAGGCCTTCGGCCCATCCCGCCACTGTGCCTGGGTTGTGGGTTAGAGGCCCCTTGGAAGTTCGTTTGGGATTCGTGGGAGGCTTGCCGGGGGCCACTCGAAAGCAATGTTGGAGGCCTCTTGGGGGCCGTTTGGGGTGCTCGTGGGGCGTCTTTTTGGGCCCCTTTAGGGCCTCGTGGGCCCTGGGGCCTGTAGGGCTTTGTTTGGGGCCTCTTGGGGCCTCCTGGAAGCCTCTTGGGGCGGGGGCTCGAATGGTCGGTTCGTGTTCCCCCTCTTGGGCCCCTCTTGGGGCCGTCTTGGGACCCTCTTGGGCGATCTTGGGCGCCTCGCGGGCCGTCTTGGGGCGCTCGTGGGCCGTCTTGGGGCTCTCTTGCGCCGTTGTGGCGCCCTCTTTGGGTGCATCTTGGGCCGTGTTGAGCTGATTTCTGGGGCCTCGTGGCTGTCTTGGACCGTCAGAGCACGAAACAGCGAGAACACAAAAACCCTTCAAACACCGCAGGAAAACCTACTTGTTTCGCCTCCTGAGTGTCTCGTGGCAGTCCTTTTGAGAGCATATTGGCCGTCTTGAAGCCCTCTCTGGCTGTCTTCAAGCCATATCGGATCGATTTTGAAACGCTTTTATGCGGTCTTGGGCTCTCTTGGAGCGATCTTGGGCCATCTTGGCGCTCTCTTGGGCGTCTCTCGGCCACCTTGACGTCTTTTGGCGCCCCCCGCCGGGCCCGAAACGGCCGGAAGATAAATCAGTGCACTTCGGAGGGCCTGGGACCCCTACCCATATACACATATCTATATATATACACATATATATATATATATATATATATGTATGTATATATATATATATATATGTAAAACCATCGCAGGTTCAACCTCAGACCCGCGCAACGTCTGAATGCCGGATTGTGCTGCTGGACAGCAGGTTGGCATGATGCTCATGTGAGTGGCAGTCTGCTTCAAACAACCAGGGAACCGAAGGCCCCGAGCAACATCAGCCGCGGCATCACCAACATCCTAAGAAATGGGGAAGACGCCCGAGACGACGGAGAATGAGGCCGAGGTGGGACCCGCCGAGTCAACCGGACGAGGAGGGATGACGAAGAAGAGTTCCAACGGCCCTCCCTTCATCCCTTTCGGGGCGGGGGCCTTCCCCTACGTTCGGGGCCTCTTTTTGTGTTTTTGCAGGTCTCTTGGGGACGTCTTGGGGCTTCTCGGGCGCTTCTTGGAGCCTGTTGGGGTCTCCTGGGGGCCTCTTGGGCCAAATGGCTTGCATTTTCGGTTCCTCGTCCCCGTCTTGGGCGCCGACTTGTGCCGTTCTTGGGAGGTTTAGGCGTCTCGTGGGCCGTCTTGGCCCCCTCGTAGGCCGTCTTGGGGCCCTCTTGGGGGCATCCTCGACCGTCTTGGGTGCCTCTTGGGCCGTCTTGGACGCAGTGGAAGCCCAAAAGGCGCACACGCCAAAAGTATCAGTTTCGAAAAGGAAATCGACGATGTTTGCTTATTTAGGGCTCTATTAGGGTGCCTCTTGCGGCGTCTTCGGGGCCTCTTTTGATGTTTTTTCGGGTCTCAGGGGGGCCTCTTGGGGCTTCTTGGGTGCTTCTTGGAGCCTATTGGGATCTCCTGGGGCTCTCTTGGACCAAAAGGCGCGAATTCCCGGTTCCTTGTCCCCATCTTGGGCGCCGCCTTGGGGCGTTCTTGGGCGGTTTGGGCGTCTCGTGGGCCGTCTTGGCCCCCTCGTGGCCCGTCTTGGGGCCCTCTTGGGGGTATCCTCGACCGTCTTGGGTGCCTCTTGGGTCGTCTTTGGACGCAGTGGAAGCCCAAAAGGCGCACACGCCAAAAGTATCAGTTCCCCAAAAAAGGAAATCGACGATTTTTGCTTATTGGGACTCTCTCGGGGTGCCTCTTGGGGCGTCTTCGGTTCCTTCGGGGGCCTTCTTGGCATCATGGGAGTCGTCTTGAAAGGCATCCGGAGCCATCGGAGCGCGTTTTCGAGCGTTCCGAAGCCATCTTCAGGCGATTTGGGACGGCCCCCGGCGCTCCGGCAGGGCTCCCGGCGCGCCGGGCCCCACATTTGCGGTCGGGGCTCCAGCCCCCGGCCCCCGGACCCGGTCCCCCGTTATATGTATAAGTCGGTGCGACACAAAAGCCCCTCAAGCATTGGCGCTCAAGGGATCGCATCCCATGAAGGCCAGCATGCAGGCTTAAGGCACCCGTTGTGAGATTTAACAAGGTAGTGCGTATAGCGCATGATGCCGAGATAATGCGTCTCAATCGCCTCAAGGCATGTCGCGCAGCTGGCGGGGACATCAAGGGGGATGTTCAAGTGGGGGTTGGAAGCGGGCCGAGCGAGAGGGAGGTGGATGTCACAAGGCATCAAGGCTCAAAGCTGAGGTCGACTCCGTGCATGCGCACTGCAGCCACGTGCAGTAGACGCACTCGCCAACTGCTTCACTTGTCTGATCAGTCTCGCCCACGCGTGTGCATGCAGGGCGGAGCGTAGATAAAAATCGCTCTAGAGGTGATGGGAACGTAGAAATACAGGAAGGGAAGTAGAGGAGGGTGAAGCCACCATCCTGTGAAAAATGCGATGGAGCCTCCTCCCAGGTCGACGATGGTATGTTCGAAAACTCGATTACCCTAGGAATTGTACTGAGCTGTGCGCTAATGCTGCAGCACCTGCTGCTGATGCTCCTGCAAGAGAAACTACGACCATCTGCGAAACTCAACGCTTATTCTTTGGAGTCCCTCGGATTGAACAAGTGCCCGTCGACACTGGCCAGACGACTACGACATCCCCAGCAGCGTCATTCGATACAACAGAGAGGAAGGGGCAACACCAATTCTGCCACTCGTCTTATCATTATTACGTCCATGGGTATCGTCGCTGAGACCGTCCAGGGCGCTGAGTATCGCCTTGCTCATCTGCACAAGCAGCAACAATTCCGACGGCTTGTCTGGCTGCTGCGAGTGCACGATTCCGTGGACAAACTCTTCGATGTCCAGCGAGCCACTGCCATCGACGTCCAGCATGCGAAAGACCTCCTCGAGCGCGAGCGTCGGCAAGTCACAAATGTGTGTGATTTGGTCCTGGAGCTCCCTCGGTGCCTCCAGCAGCTCATCCAGTAAGACATCACCGCTACCATCAGCGTCCAAAGTCGCGAGAAGCTGTTTCAGTTTCGGCATCATTGACCTCTTCCTGTCTGCCTCCCACGCCTTCTTCGCCTCCAGGTCATCGTTGGCAGTGCGGAGCGACGATTCCACCATGATCGCGGTAATGATACTCATAAGCGCAATCGGGCCAACCATGTAGAATGCTAGGAACAAGATGCTGAGCAACCCATTTGCCTCTATCAATGGTCTGTATATTGGGGCCGTGCTGTCAAGTGACATCATCTGCATGAACGTCAACATGGAACTCTGTATCGATCGAAAATTCTCTTGGGCCTCCAATGAGAGGTCCTCGTCGCTGCTTCCGATGATCGTCTCCATGCCAATTATAGCGAAGATGTAGACGACAATCATCATGATTATACACGTCCAGACCATAGGCAAGAGGGAATGCAGGAGACCTTGCACGAGTAGCCACAGAGTGCGAAACTGTATCACCACCCGCACTGCCCTAGCAAGGCGAACGAGACGAAGCATCTTGAGTATATTCATGTTGCCCACCATCATTTCCAACGTCCCGCCACCGAATGAGACGACTGTGAGCGCCGAGCTCGCCAAGCCAGATACCACGAGCGAGGTGTCAAACTTTACCCAATTGCTTGACAACGACTCCTTCACTCCGACAGCGTGGAAGCGCAAGCTTAGCTCGACAACGTAGATGACTAGAAAGAAATACTCAATGACAACCATGCTCGCGGGGATGCCATCGCCATGGACTGTTTGCGATGTCTCCACACCGATGGAGAGGGAATTCAAGACAATGACCACCCCCATGAAGTAGTCGAAACTACGAGAAGTAACGATGTCAAATGCTCGTTTCTGTGATGCCGTCGTTGCGTTGCTTTTCTTCTGATGGAAAACCCAGTCTGGATTACACTTCGCCTCGATACTTATGTGTCTCTCCTTTTCGGATTTGTTGATGCGCTTAATGATCTCGACATCTTCGTCTGCCAACAGACTGAACGATGTCCTCCTGTGCTTCCTGGGTGAGGTGCTTGATTTGGGTGCGAATGAGCGCGAGGTGACTGTCGCAGCCCTGGAGCCAGAGGGAAGTGAAACTGCGGTGGTGGGCAATGCAAACCCAACGCCCGCGTCGCTAACGTCCGTCACGGTCTCGCCGGGAAGGTAATACTCGAACTCGTCTGCAGGGTTGCCGTCGGAAGCTTGCCAGTCAGTGGTCCGCTGCGAGTGCTGCTCGAGGGTGACCCTCCCTGGCAAATGTTGGTCGAGGTCGTCCTGGGGCGGGCCGCCTTCCACAATCGGAAAGAGCCGCGGGGCACTGCCAGGTGGAGCCGTCACACTTCCAGGCGTGGCTGCCGCTTCCTGGACGGCCCCCGCCTTCCTCAAGGCCTGTGCCTTCTGCCCCAGGGCTCTCGCCACCGTCGGAGCCGGCGGTGCCACGGGCTTGGGCTGCGAGGGCGCCATGGGCCTGCGCTCAGGACTGGGAGTCGCCAGTGGCTGGCCTCGCGACTGGCGGATCGCCATGTGGAGAGCACTGCGGAGCTCCCTCTGATAATCGGCCTGCAGCCGGGGGAAAAGACTGCGCATGGAGGACTCGACAACGCCGTCGACGAAGTCCCCGTCGTCGTCCATGCCAATGCCCTGCGCGCGGTCGCCGATCATGGCACACGGGGGCGCTTTGCAAAGCCCTGGGCTTCAATGCCGTTGCAAGCAAAGGCGGCCGCAGGCGCTCGCAGGATCAGCGCGTCACGCCCGACTGAACAGGCTTGGGGCTGGCGCCAGGGCGAAGAGCCGCAGGAGGAGCACCAGGGCGGCGAGCACCAGCTTACACCAGCGCCCTCCCGCCCATCCTACACCCTCCACTCTTCATCGTCCTCCCCCCCCCTCGCTTGTCGCCGAGATACCCCTACCAGCTTGCACCGTGATGCAATGCAGAGCAATGGGATTACAGTTCAAAGCCATGGCAAACCAGTGCGATGCAGGGAGTTGCAAACCGATGCAATCGCAATGCAACACAATGCAAAGCTATGCGATGCAATGTAAAGCAATGCAAATCAACGCAATGCAAATAAATGCGGGGACAGAGGGGGAACCCGAACGGACATTTCGAGTCATCCACCCCAAGACGGCTCGGGTTACCCCAATGAGCCCCCAACAGGCCCCCAGGGAGCCCCTAGATGGCCACAACGAGCCCCCAAGAGGCCCCCAGGAGGCCCCCAAGAGGCTCATCAACTGTGTTTGACAGATGCATTCCGCCTGCATACGTGGGGTCTCGCCCGTTTTCACACGCGTGCCCGTTCATTACCCTGTGACGTACCCAACCCATCTGCATCAAATGACGAGAGGAGCTGGCCCACACTTGCCAGGACAATGACAGTGCAGGCGCCGTTATCTATTGTGCAAACTACTTGGGAGGCGCTCACGTGGCACGAGTCACCAGACGACAACAGAAAGACAAGGAGCGAGGGCCCGGGCTTGAGGAGGACATGGGAGCGGGAACAAAGGGCAAGAAAAGCACGCGTGAGGGGCCGAACCGTCAGCGCGGCAGCAGTAGACGGAAGGTGACAGGGGGCAGAGGACCACGACGATAGTGATGGGAGGAAGCCAAAGATTGTTGCTTTTGTCGGTGTCGGTGGTGCGCTAAAGACGCAGCGCTGGCTGCGCCATGTCGCTGAGGCGCTCGGACAAATGGTTAAACCTGCTTAAAATTAGTGCAAAAACCGCGCAGGCGCCGCCGCGGCAGCACGTGCCGGACCTCCTTCCCTGATTCCTCCTCCTCCTTCACCTCGTCTTCCCCTTCCTTGTCTTCCGCCTCCTCCTCCTCCTCCTCCGCCTTTCGTCCTCCGCTTTTCGTCCTCCGCCGCCTCTGGTCCCCTCAAAATGGTGAAGTCTCATCTGAATCTGAATAAGACGTCACTCCGCTTGGGGCCCCCCAGCACACCACAAAAGTGGCGACAGCTTCGCAGATCGCAGCCCCACACGGATGGCGAGGTCTCCTGGTGGTCTGGGTAAGACGTCACTCCGCCGACCCCCCCAGCAGCCCTCGAAAGTGACGACAGCTTCGCAGATCGCAGCCCCACAAGGATGGCGAGGTCTCCTGGTGGTCTGGGTAAGACGTCACTCCGCCAGACCCCCCCAGCAGCCCTCGAAAGTGGCGACAACTTCGCAGATCGCAGCCCCACAGGGATGGCGAGGTCTCCTGGTGGTCTGGGTAAGACGTCACTCCGCCGGACCCCCCAGCAGCCCTCGACAGTGACGACAGCTTCGCAGATCGCAGCCCCACAGGGATGGCGAGGTCTCCTGGTGGTCTGGGTAAGACGTCACTCCGCTGGACCCCCCCAGCAGCCCTCGAAAGTGACGACAGCTTCGCAGATCGCAGCCCCACACGGATGGCGAGGTCTCTTGGTGGTCTGGGTAAGACGTCACTCCGCCGGACCCCCCGCCCCAGCCCTCGAAAGTGGCGACAGCTTCGCAGATCGCAGCCCCACAAGGATGGCGAGGTCTCCTGGTGGTCTGGGTAAGACGTCACTCCACCAGACCCCCCCAGCAGCCCTCGAAAGTGGCGACCGCTTCGCAGATCGCAGCCCCACACGGATGGCGAGGTCTCTTGGTGGTCTGGGTAAGACGTCACTCCGCCGGACCCCCCAGCAGCCCTCGACAGTGGCGGCAGCTTCGCAGATCGCAGCCCCACAGGGATGGCGAGGTCTCCTGGTGGTCTGGGTAAGACGTCACTCCGCTGGACCCCCCCAAGCAGCCCTCGAAAGTGGCGACAGCTTCGCAGATCGCAGCCCCACAAGGATGGCGAGGTCTCCTGGTGGTCCGGGTAAGACGTCACTGCGCCGGACCCCCCCAGCAGCCCTCGAAAGTGGCGACAACTTCGCAGATTGCAGCCTCACAGGGATGGCGAGGTCTCTTGGTGGTCTGGGTAAGACGTCACTCTGCTGGACCACCCAAGTCGCCTATTCGCACTGAAGTGCCCGCCCGGAAGTGCCCAGCGGTCACCGCCACCGCGGCCGTGTCGGTAGCGCCAGAATATCTGGCCGTTGCGCGCGCGAGCATGCGCGGGCTAGCGCGGCCGCAGAGATGCACCAGCCAATGCCAAACACTCATCGCAATCGCCGCCGCATGGGCTTTGCAAACCAAGTTGCGGGTGGGTGAGTGAGATGATTGCGCTAGCAGAGGAGTGAACAACTCAATGCGAACAACAGTTAATTCCTCCACATCCATCGACTGCACGACGGATGTTGAAAGAAACCTTAGGTTTGACGTCAAGCGAGTTTGAATTATCGCCCTTCCCATGTCTTCAGAGCGTCCGCGACGGTCCCAAGACCAACCGAGGACGGCCCCAACGGCCACCAAGAGGACCAAGCGAAGACGACCCCAGGAGCTGGGAACCGTCTGGACTTGTGCTCCGGCATGTTTCTGCGAGCTCTGCTGCGAGGACTGATCGGCCAAATTGGAAGGAGGCAACGAACGGTAGGTCTCTTGGCACCTTCACACAATGTTCAACTTGCAGCCAGGCCGCTGGCCGCAGACCAACGCGGACGCGCAGACGAGCGGGCACACATACAAACAACCCGACGGTCAGACAGACAGACAGCTAAGATGATGTGGTAATTGGCGGTGGCGATGATGACGACAACGATGGCGAGGATCACATTTACAGCGTGCACGGTCCCTAAAGAGCATCCCAGGATCGCACATGCTGGAACGAGGGGAGACAAAACGCGCGACAAGAGCGGGCATGCACACGCATTCGACCTGCCTGAAGGGAAGAGGAGGAACGAGGATGGGGCAGAGAGGAAGAGCGAGGAGGAGGAGGAGGAGAAGGAGGGGGTGAAGAGAGGGGGAGGGAGGGGAGGAGCGAGGATGAAGCAGGAAGGAGGAGGATAAGGCAGGGCGGAGGAGCGGCACCTGAGGAGGAAGTTCATCCCAGACGCGCGGCAGGTCAAGGTGGCATAGCAGCTTGAGATCTCAACCACTGTCGCAGAGACACGGCCATAGACACAACGTTCAAGTCGGTGCGACACAAAAGCGCCTTCAGCATTGGCGCTCAAAGGATCCCAAGGCCAGCATGTAGGCTTAAGGCACCCGTTGTGAGATTATAAACAAGATAGTGCGTATAGCGCATGATGGCGAGATAATGTGTTTCAATCGCCTCAAGGCATGTCCCGCAGCTGGCGGGGACATCAAGGGGGATGTCGAGAGAGAGGAGGATGTCACAAGGCATCAAGGCTCAAAGCTGAGGTCGACTCCGTGCATGCGCACTGCAGCCACGTGCAGCAGACGCACTCGCCAACTGCTTCACTTGTCTGGTCAGTCTCGCCCACTATGTGCATGCAGGGCGGAGCGTAGACAAAAATCGCTCTAGGGGTGATGGGAACGTAGACAGACCAGAAGGAAAGTACAGGAGGGTGAAGCCACATCCTGTGAAAAATGCGATGGAGCCTCTCCCCAGGTCGACGAAGGCATCTTCAAAAACTCGATGACCCGAGGAATGAGAGAGTGTGATCCACCGCCGCTTTAATGTGGAAAATTCCCCTCCCTCTTCCTCCGGAACCCGGGGGTCCACCCACCCACCCTCCGAAAATCCCCCCCCCCCCTGCTGGAACCCCCCCCCCCTTCCCCCCGGCAAACCCACCCCCGTCCCCTAAACCACCCTCCCGCCCCTCTCCCGAAAACCAGGGGGGGTCACTACTGGTTCGACCACCCCCCCCCCTCCAGAAACCGGGGGGGGGGGTCACTACCGGTTCGAACCCCTCCCCCCCCCCTCCAGAAAACCGGGGGGGGGTCACTACCGGTTCGAACCCCCCCCTCCAGAAAACCTGGGGGGGTCACTACCGGTTCGAACCCCTCCCCCCCCCACCACGCTCACCGCCAGCAAACGACTCCCTGGGTCCCTACCACCGTCCGCACCACATCCCCCACTGCTGTCCCCAGCACCACTGTCCTCACCACCACTGTCCCCACTGTTCCCACCACCGTCCCCACTGTCCCCACCAGTGCCCCCACCACTGTCGCACTGTCCCCACTGTCCCCACCACTGTTCCCACCACGGTCCCACTCTCCCCACTTTCCCCACGGCCCCAACCACTGTCCCACTGTCCCACTGTCCCACTGTACCACTGTCCCCGCCGCTGTCCCACTGAGCTGTCCCACAGTTCCCACCACTGTCCCCACCACTGTCCCCACTGTACCTCTGTCCCATTGTCCCACCGCCGTCCTCGCCACCGCCCTCACCACTGTCCCCACCACCACTGTACGCTCCACTGTCCCACTGTTTCCACCACATTCCCACTGTCCGCACACCACTGTACCCACCCCTTCCGTCCCCACCACTGTCCCACTGTCCCCACTGTTCCCACCATTGTCCCCGCTGTCCCCACCAGTGCCCCTACCAGTGTCTCACTGTCCCCACTCTCCCCACCATTGTCCCGCCACGGTCCCGCTCTCCCCACTTCCCACGGTCCCCACCATTGTCCCACTGTCCCCACTGTGCCCACCACTGTCCCACTGTCCCCGCCGCTGTCCCACTGTGCTGTCCCACCGTCCCCACTGTCCTCATCACTGTCCCACTGTCCCCAGTGTCCCCACCACTTTCCCCACTGTACTAAGACTGTCCCACCACTGTCCTCACCACCGCCTTCACCACTGTCCCCACCACTACCGTCCCCACCACTGTCCCACTGTCCCCACCACTGTCCCGCTGTCTCCTCACCACTGCCCCCACCACCACCGTCCCCACCACTGTCCGCACCACTGTCCCACTGTTCCCGCACCACTGTCCCCACCACCACCGTTCCCACCACTGTCCCAGCATCCCCACCATTGTCCAACTGTCCCGAGGAGCGCGAATCGTTTGCCGGCGGCGAGGGGGGGGGGGGTTCGAACCGGTAGTGACCCCCCCTCGGTTTTCGAGGGGGGGGGTCGAATCTGTAGTGACCCCCCCTTTTCATGATGGACTGGGGGGGGGAGGGCTTCGAACCGGTAGTGACCCCCCCCCGTTTTTCGAGGGGGGGAGGGGGGGGGGACGGGTTGGGAACCCCCAGCGACCCCCCCGGACTTCCACCAGCAGCGGTAGAACACGCTCTTTCCTAGGAATTGTACTGAGCTGTGCGCTAATGCTGCCGCACCTGCTGCTGATGCTCCTGCAAAAGAAACTACGACCATCTGCGAAACTCAACGCTTATTCTTTGGAGCCCCTCGGATTGAACAAGTGCCCGTCGACACTGGCCAGACGACTACGACATCCCCAGCAGCGTCATTCGGTACAACAGAGAGGAAGGGGCAACACCAGTTCTGCCTCTGCCACCCATCATATCATTATTCCGTCCATGGATATCGTCGCTGAGACCGTCCAGGGCGCTGAGTATCGCCTTGCTCATCTGCACAAGCAGCAACAATTCCGACGGCTTGTCTGGCTGCTGCGAGTGCACGATTCCGTGGACAAACTCTTCGATGTCCAGCGAGCCACTGCCATCGACGTCCAGCATGCGAAAGACCTCCTCTAGCGCGAGCGTCGGCAAGTCACAAATGTGTGTGATTTGGTCCTGCAGCTCCCTAGGTGCCTCCAGCAGCTCATCCAGTACGACATCACCGCTACCATCAGCGTCCAAAGTCGCGAGAAGCTTTTTCAGTTTCGGCATCATTGACCTCTTCCTGTCTGCCTCCCACGTCTTCTTCGCCTCTTGGTCATCGTTGGCAGTGCGGATCGACGATTCCACCATGATCGCGGTAATTATACTCATAAGCGCAATCGGGCCAACCATGTAGAATGCTAGGAACAAGATGCTGAGCAACCCATTTGCCTCTATCAATGGTCTGTATATTGGGGCCGTGCTGTCAAGTGACATCATCTGCATGAACGTCAACATGGAACTCTGTATCGATCGAAAATTCTCTTGGGCCTCCAACGAGAGGTCCTCGTCGCTGCTTCCGATGATCGTCTCCATGCCAATTATAGCGAAGATGTAGACAACAATCATCATGATTATACACGTCCAGACCATAGGCAAGAGGGAATGCAGGAGACCTTGCACGAGTAGCCACAGAGTGCGAAACTGTATCACCACCCGCACTGTCCTAGCAAGGCGAACGAGACGAAGCATCTTGAGTATATTCATGTTGCCCACCATCATTTCCAACGCCCCGCCACCGATTGAGACCACTGTGAGCGCCGAGCTCGCCAAGCCAGATACTACGAGCGAGGTGTCAAATTTTACCCAATTGCTTGATAACGACTCCTTCATTCCGACAGCGTGGAAGCGCAAGGTTAGCTCGACAACGTAGATGACTAGAAAGAAATACTCGATGACAACCATGCTCGCGGGGATGTCATCGCCATGGACTGTTTGCGATGTCTCCACACCGATGGAGAGGGAATTCAAGACCCATGAAGTAGTCGAAACTACGAGAAGTAACGATGTCAAATGCTCGCTTCTTTGATGCCGTCGTTGCGTTGCTTTTCTTCTGATGGAAAACCCAGTCTGGATTACATTTCGCCTCGGGACTTATGAGTTTCTCCTTTTCGGATTTGTTGATGCGCTTAATGATCTCGACATCTTCGTCTGCCAACAGACTGAACGATGTCCTCCTGTGCTTCCTGGGTGAGGTGCTTGATTTGGGTGAGAATGAGCGCGAGGTGACTGTCGCAGCCCTGGAGCCAGAGGGGAGTGAAACTGCGGTGGTGGGCAATGCAAACCCAACGCCCGCGTCGCTAACGTCCGTCACGGTCTCGCCGGGAAGGTAATACTCGAACTCGTCTGCAGGGTTGCCGTCGGAAGCTTGCCAGTCAGTGGTCCGCTGCGAGTGCTGCTCGAGGGTGACCCTCCCTGGCAAATGTTGGTCGAGGTCGTCCTGGGGCGGGCCGCCTTCCACAATCGGAAAGAGCCGCGGGGCACTGCCAGGTGGAGCCGTCACACTTCCAGGCGTGGCTGCCGCTTCCTGGACGGCCCCCACCTTCCTCAAGGCCTGTGCCTTCTGCCCCAGGGCTCTCGCCACCGTCGGAGCCGGCGGTGCCACGGGATTGGGCTGCGAGGGCGCCGTGGGCCTGCGCTCAGGACTGGGGGTCGCCAGTGGCTGGCCTCGCGACTGGCGGATCGCCATGTGGAGAGCGCTGCGGAGCTCCCTCTGATAATCGGCCTGCAGCCGGGGGAAAAGACTGCGCATGGCGGACTCGACAACGCCGTCGACGAAGTCCCCGTCGTCGTCCATGCCAATGCCCTGCGCGCGGTCGCCGATCATGGCACACGGGGGCGCTTTGCAAAGCCCTGGGCTTCAATGCCGTTGCAAGCAAAGGCGGCCGCAGGCGCTCGCAGGATCAGCGCGTCACGCCCGACTGAACAGGCTTGGGGCTGGCGCCAGGGCGAAGAGCCGCAGGAGGAGCACCAGGGCGGCGAGCACCAGCTTACACCAGCGCCCTCCCGCCCATCCTACACCCTCCACTCTTCATCGTCCTCCCCCCCCCTCGCTTGTCGCCGAGATACCCCTACCAGCTTGCACCGTGATGCAATGCAGAGCAATGGGATTACAGTTCAAAGCAATGGCAAACCAGTGCGATGCAGGGAGTTGCAAACCGATGCAACCGCAATGCAACACAATGCAAAGCTATGCGATGCAATGTAAAGCAATGCAAATCAACGCAATGCAAATAAATGGCAAGCAATTCAGAGCAAGCGACGCAAAGCACAGTGATGCAATGCAGAGTAATGCAGAGCAATGCGAACCATTCCGAAGCATTGCGGCGACGAGGCTGCGGACGGCGACGGCGCGGCGACGGGGCGGCGCCGGCGACGGGGCAGCGACGGCAACCACAAGGCGGCGGAGGCGACGCGCAGGCCCAGACCATGGGCGGCAACGAGGCGACGACGGACGGTGGCGATGCGACGACACAGCCGCCAGACCGCCAGACAGGCCCAGGCGACTTGGCGGCAACGAGGCGGCGACAGAGCGGCGACGGCGACGACATAGCGGCCGGTCCGCCAGACGGGACCAGCTCCTTGTGACAAAGAAGCAAAAGTCCATAAATGCACGCACTTTGGGCGAATATTGAAAACCCAGCCATCCTGTTGTACTGGGTCCTCGTTTTGAAGAGGCAGCGCCCCGCGTCACTCATTCCTCCTCCTCCGCCTCCTTCCCCCTTTCTCCTCCTCCTCCTCCTCCTCCTCCTCCTCCTCCTCCTCCTCCTCCTCCTCCTTCCTCCTCCTCCGCCTCCTCCCATCCCTGCCATCCCTGCCTCTGCCCTCCGCATGTCTCCGTTTCGGCACACCACTCACACGCTCCGTGGCTCCAAAGGGAGCTCCACCGGAGGTCCCAGCGGCAGCGTCCGCATGGCGCACCTGCTTCCAACTCGGCAAACCCCTCGCACGTTGCGTGACCCCAGATGGAGCTCCACCGAAGGCCCCAGCGGCAGCGTCCGCACGGCGTACCCGCACCCGATCCGGCACACCCGTCGCACGCTTCGTAGCCCCACAAGTGCCCCACATGGAGCTCCACCGAAGGCCCCCGCGGCAGCGTCCGCACGGCCTACCCGCGCACCCGATCCGGCACGTCCCTTCACACGTTTTCGTGGCCCCATAGGGCCCCCATCTAGAAGTCACCCAAGGCCCCTGCGGCAGCTTCCGCATAGCACACCCGCGCTCCATTCGGCAACCCCCTCACACGTCTCGTGGCCCCCTCGGGAGCACCACCGAAGGAAGACCCACAGGAAGCCCCAAGAGGCCCCCACGAGGCCCCCAAGAGACCCCCAAGAGCCTCCCAAGAGGCCCCAAAACTACCCCCAAGAGGCCCCCGAGAGTCGTCGTCGTCGTCGTCGTCGTCGTCGTCGTCGTCGTCGTCGTCGTCGTCGTCGTCGTCGTCGTCGTCGTGGTCGTCGTCGTCGTCGTCGTCGTCGTCGTCGTCGTCGTCGTCGTCGTCGTCGTCGTCGTAAGGCCTCTATAATAGCGAGGAAGTCCCGAGAGGGCTGCCCCACCTCATGCGTTTCCATCCCAGCTACCCTTACGGATGCTGCGCCTCTTCCACCAGGACGGAGACCACGCGCGGCGCTGCTTATGTGATCCTCTGCGTGTGAGTTCACATCATCCGACAGTCTACGTCACTCAATATTCTATTTCATTTTTCATCTGCGAGGCGGGGATTTATCCATACCCACCGCCTGGGGGCCGACGTCCTGGTGCCCCAGCGGGCGGTGGATATGGGAATATTTCGGCCCCGGTGGCCCGAATATATCAATATCCACCGCCTGCCGAGGCTCCGAAAACTGACCCTCCAGGCGGTGGTCATGTATAAACCTGATCGGACAAGAACGGGAAGCGCCGCTGTAGTCTAGTGGGCGTATTGGGCGAAGAAGGAAAGGAAGGCGAGGACAACGAGGAGTCGATGACGAGGACGACGTGGCGAACGTGAGGATAGCGAGGAGGAGCATGAGGACAACGAGGAGGAAGAGAAACACAAGGACGAGGACGAAGAGAACGAGGGCGAGTACGAGGAGGAATGCGGAGATGACTACGAACTACGACAGGGGACAGTAAGAGGCAATTGGAGAAAGACGTTGCTCCTGGCGCCGCGCGGGGTTGTCTTGAGGCCTGTCGGGGGCTTCTTGGGAGCCCCTTGTTCCTCTTATGGGCTTCTGGGGTCTTCTTGGGCTGTCTGAGCGCGTCGTGGGGTTATGTGGGAGCTTTCTTAGGCCGTCTCGGCGCCATCTTGGGCCGTCTTGCGGCTTTCTTGGGCCGTTTGGGGGCCTCCTGGGGCGCTCCCGGGAGTCTTTGGGGGCCTTCTTGGCCCTTCTCGGGCCGTCTTGGGGTTCTTGTGAGCTGTCTGGGTGGCTCCTAGAGCGCTCTTGGGGGTCTCTTGGGGTCTCCTCGGGGCGCTCTTCGCTCCTGGGGCTCTCCGGGGCGTCTTTTGGGCATCCCTTGGGCCGTTGGAAAGCCCTCCACGAGCGATTCGAACACGACGTCGATTCGGAATCCCCTCTTGGGCCGATGTTTGGAGGATGTCTCGAGCGAAGCGGCCATTTTTCAAAAATCCGCCAGCGTGGTTCCAAAGTGCGCCCCGCACCCCGTCATTAACTTCTACCACCAACAAACGGTCCACGCCAAGGGCGCGTCCCGTCATTCCCGCCTCGGAGCATCGGCCTACTGTGGCAGGCACACCACTTGAGCACACCGAGGGGGCGATTCCGCCAGCCGTGCCGGCGCGCGTGAGGTAGAGCTCTGGACAGGGCGGGCCTGAGAGACACCTTTCACTCGAAGCTTCTCCTGCCTCCCCCAGCGGCCACATCTGGACCTAGAGGCCTCCTAGATTGAAGGGGCCCTGGGACACACAAATAAATAAACACAAATAACAGGCTTCCCCATATTTTCTCGCATTTTCGGGGTTTTTGTTTTCCCGCCCACTTCCCATACTTTCCCACATTTTCCGGGGGGTCGACGATTAATTGTGTGTCTGTGTGTGTTTTCCCCTCCAGATAGATGAGGTCCGAGCAGATGCATCGGCGTGGAGAAACTGGGCCCGCATCGAGCCGCATCGCTGATGTATCGCCGATGCATTGGCGATGCGGCCCGATCCTCCGACCCCATCTACTCCGACCCCATCTAGGAGGCCTAGGCTGGATCTCCAAGCTCGATAGCTGGAGGTGAATCGAGCCAGGTCGTACATAATCGAGGTCGCAAGTGAGTCGAAGGGAAGCCCATTCCCTTTCATCCCTTCCCCGCCCGCCGGGGGGGGGTCCCGGCGGGAGTCATAGGGGGGGGTCCCGGGTCACAGTACGGTCCCTCCCCCTTCCTTTTCGGGCCGCCTTCAAGCAATGCTTGCCCTCTTTCGGCAGTTCAGGTTCAAGACTATCCAAGAGAGGCCTGTAACAATCCAAGAGCGCTTCAAGACAGTCCCAGATGCTCTCAAGACAGCCCAATAAATCCCCAAGACGACCTCAGGAGGGCTCCAAGACGACCCCCAGGAGAGCCCCCACATGCAATGAAAACACTGCTTTACGTTTGTTTCTTATGCATTTTCGCGTGCTCCCGACCGCCCAAGACGGCACAACTGGCTCCCAAGTCCGCCGCAAAACAACCCACGAGACTCCCAAGAGGGCCCCAAGACAACCCAAGAAAGCCCCGAGAAGGGCCAAGAAGCCCCGAAGGGGGCCCCAGAGGCTCCCAATAGGCCCCCAAGAGAGGCTCCATAGGGAAACCCGAACGCTAAATTGGAGTCATTCCGACAGCCCCCGAGAACGCAATCTTGAGGATGTCTCGAGCAGGGGCCATGTCTGTGAGTGACCAGCGAGGCAGTCTCGAGCGGAAGCCCTCTCCCTATGGGGCCTCCGCTTCACATTTTTTATCGCAGCGGGTCATCGGCCTACTGTAGCAGGTAGAGTACTTGAGCACTCCAAGGAGCAAATCCGCCGACCCCTTGAGGTTCACCGGCGTGTGGAATGGTTGCCCCTCCCCAAGCCCCTCCCTCCCCGCGGAGCCCGGTCCGGTTGATTTGGGGGGGGGGGGGAGTCCCCCAGGAGGTGGGTGAACGCGCCCCGGGGGGGGGCAGAGGGCCCCAAAATAGGGGGTCAAGAGGGCCCCACGAGGCGAAGAGGCCCTTGGGACGGTCCACAAGGACCACGAAACGCCGAAAGATCTATCCAAAACGCCCATGCTGGTCTCCAGAAAGCCCAAAAGGTCCTCAAGAAACCCCAGAGGGCCTCCACAAGCAAAAATCGTCCCATTTCGTTCGACAACGTGCATTTATAGCACATTCGCCTCTTGGGCGTTCACCACGTCCCACACGGCCTGACGATCGTCCCAACACGGGTCAAGAGGCCCCACCAACCAAGAGGGCCCCAAGACCGCCCAAAAAGCCCCCAAGACGGCCCAGGAGGGCCGTAAGACAGTTTTAAGAGGGGGCCCAGAGGGGGAACCCGAACGGACATTTCGAGTCATCCACCCCAAGACGCCTCGGGTTACCCCAAGGAGCCCCCAACAGGCTCCCAGGGAGCCCCAACATGGCCACAACAAGCCCCCAAGAGGCCCCCAGGAGGCCCCCAAGAGGTTCATCAACTGCTTCCAAGACGCCCCCGAGACGCCTCCCACGAGACCACATCAGCCATCTGAATGGCCTCAGACCCGCAAGCTTGGCACGGTGGCGGGATGTGCCGAAGGCCATTCGTCGGGTGTTTGACAGATGCACTCCGTCTGCATACGTGGGTTCTCGCCCGTTTTCACACGCGTGCCCGTTACCCTGTGACGTACCCAACGCATTTGCATCAAATGACGAGAGGAGCTGACCCGCACTTGCCAGGACAATGACAGTGTATGCGCCGTTATATATTGTGCAAACTACTTGGGAGGCGCTCACGTGGCACGATTCACCAGACGACAACAGCAGGACAAGGAGCGAGGGCCCAGGCTTGAGGAGGACATGGGGACGGAAACGAAGGGCAAGAAAGGGACGCGTGGGGGGCCGAACCGTCAGCGCGGCAGCAGCAGAGGGAAGGTGACAAGGGCCATGTCGCCACGGCGTTCGAAAAATGGTTCAACCTGCTTATAATTAGTGCAAAAACCGCGCAGGCGCCGCCGCGGCAGCATGTGCCGGACCTCCTCCCCTGATTCCTCCTCCTCCCCCTCCGCCCCCTCCTCCGCCTCCTTTTCCTTCTCCACCTCGTCTTCCCCTTCCTCGTCTTCCGCCTCCTCCTCCTCCTCCGCCTTTCCTCCTCCGCCTTTCGTCCTCCGCCGCCTCTGGACACCTCAAAATGGCGAGGCCTTTTCTGAGTCTGAGTAAGACGTCACTCCGCTGGAACCCTCCAGCAGCCCTCGAAAGTGGCGACAGCTTCGCAGATCGCAGCCCCACAGGGATGGCGAGGTCTCCTGGTGGTCTGGGTAAGACGTCACTCCGCTGGACCCCCCAGCAGCCCTCGAAAGTGGCTACAGTTTCTTAGATCGCAGCCCCACTGGATGGCCAGGTAGGAGGCAAGCTGGCACGCAGGAAGGAGCGAGGCGAGAGGCAGGAGAGAAGGAAGGAGGAGCGGGGCAGGAGAAGGAGAAGACGCGCGGGCAGTGTTCTATACAAAACGAATACCCAACGCAAGAGAGTTGCGCAAAACTGCCTCCAAGACGCCTCCGAGACGCCCCCCATGAGACCCCTATCAGGCATCCTAGTGGCCTCAGACCCGCAACCCAAGCACGGTGGCGGGATGCGTCGAAGGCCATTCGATAATCGTTCGTCGGGTGTTTTGACAGATGCCCTCCGCTTGTATACGCGGGTTCTCGCCCCATGCCCCATGCGTGCACGGCGAATACTGAGAATGCCAGCCGAAGAGGCCCCGAGAGGGCCCCCTGCGAAGCCCCAGAAGAGCTCCAGGAAGCCCCCAGAAGGCGCGCACGAGGCCCCCTGGAGCAGCGCACGAGAGCCGCCGATTCCCCCCCGGAGGGGCCTGCAGCGTGGCGTGAGCCCAGGAGTCAGGGGGATGTTCCGCGCAGGGGCCTCCTCAGTGAGCACATACGATGCGCAAAGAAGAAGGAAGTCTCGAGCGGGAGCCCTCTCCCTCTGGGCCCCCGGCTTCGCGTCAGTGATCCCAGGCGGTCATCGGCGTACTGTAGCAGGCATGTCACGTGAGCATCCCCCGAGGGCAAATCTCGAGGACGCGTCGAGCGGGGGCCTCGCCTGTGAGTGTGTGGAGAGTGGCTTGTCGAGCGGAGGCGTCGCGAGTCCCGTGGGACCCACAGGGCGCACAGGTTACACGTGTCCCACAGATCCCACAGGCCGAAGAAGTCCAACAAGCGCTGCAGACCCCTCTGGCCCAAAAGGCTGCACACATCGCACGGGCCCCCACAAGCCTCACAGGCACCACGGGTCTCACAGGTCGAGCACGTCGCACAGGTCGCACAGGTCCCACCGACATCACAAGTCCCGCAAGTTCATCGGCTCCCAGCGGCCCCAGAAGGTCCGCAGGTCCGACGGGCCCCACATGGCCCGCAAGTCCCGTAGTCTCACGGGTCCCACTGTCCCGACGGGTCCGAGCTTCGCAGGTCGCACAGCCCCCACGGGCCGAACAGGTCCCACATGTCGCATCCAGGTTTTCTGGCATCCTAGCATCATCGCCATTGTTTGATGATGACGAATATCATGAGCACTAAAGAGATTATCATGCAGGGTCCGCTATGATTTCGGGGTCCAGGTCAGCTATGATACGCGTCCGCGGATAGACAAGAGAACCATTCAGCACATTGGGAAGGGATGGAGGGAGGAATAAGATGTCAGCTGTGGTGCGAGGGCACCTAGCTTGATCTCCACCCCCTCTGCCCATCCCCCTCCCTCCCAAGCCCCCTCTCTCTCCCTTCTCTCTTCTACTCCTTCCGTCTCCTCATCCCCTCCAAGCGTCCCCATCTAGGTGCCCCGCCGGTAGCTCATCAGCTCGAATTCGCCATCCGGTGGGATGAACGAGATGGTCCGGTCATTCTCGAACCGAGCCAGCCTCCAAAGTGTCACAAGGGAAACATATTCTCGAGGGGAGGACGCATGTCCCTCACAAAGGAATCAGAATGACTGGTCACCCTCTGTGGCGAACGGGCAGTGGACTCAGAGCAATGGTGAGCGGTGCTGCGCAATGACTGAGCTGAGATGGCGGTCAGGTAGACAGGTTTATGAAAGCATGCGAATCGAGTATAATGCCCTCTGAATCGAACTTGCTCTATGCGCTTGGTTAGTCCCAACATCCAACGGAGATACCAACACTCAAGAAGAAACGCGCGTGCTCGTGAAAAGCCACGTGCTCCCGTTCGGCCGTGAGACCCTGACACCCTCCACGACCGTCCAGGACGGCACATCCAAACCACCACTCGGTGCCGCACTGCACTCTCCCGCGGCCAAGTGGGCTCTGAGGACCCAGAGCGCACACATCGAGCTACACCCACCGAGTACGCGTGCACGGCAGGGTCGTGCGGCGACGACCCGGGCGGTGGCGTCAGACACCGCGCGGATCGCTCCACCCAGCACGAGCGCGGCGTCCCGAGGGCCACGCGCCGCGCGGGGTCTCCTCCTCCTCCCTCCTCCCTCCTCCCTCCTCCCTCCTCCCTCCTCCCTCCTCCCTCCTCCTCCCTCCCTCCTCCCGCCTCCCGCCTCCCGCCTCCCGCCTCCCGCCTCCCGCCTCCCGCCTCCCGCCTCCCGCCTCCCGCCTCCCGCCTCCCTCCTCCC
>CAUYUJ010014378.1:0-58253 GCA_963575745.1 Prorocentrum cordatum | reverse complement strand
CGCGCCAGGGGCGGCGCCGGAGGCGCCGCCGGGGGTCCCCAGCGCGGATCCAAGAAATCCGCGCGGAGCGCAAAAAAAAATTATGTTTACAGCGTTTCATCTTCCTCAAAAAAAGGCAGGGGGCGGCGGTGATTCGCCAGACGCGTCTTC
Organism: Prorocentrum cordatum; assembly: GCA_963575745.1. Classification (NCBI taxonomy): domain Eukaryota; class Dinophyceae; order Prorocentrales; family Prorocentraceae; genus Prorocentrum; species Prorocentrum cordatum. Next base: position 58,103 of record CAUYUJ010014378.1, on the reverse strand, counting down.
GACACACACACAACACACACACACACCGAACCCCCGAGCGGGATAAGAAAACAAGAAGCGGAGATACCCAGAGAGGGAGAGAGGGGGAGCAAAGGGAGCACACGGAAAACAGGAGAGAGGATTAGCGGGAAGAGGAGGCGGATGAAGAGGCAGTGGCGAGAGACAGCGAAGACAAGCAGAGAGAGAAAAGGAGGGAGAGAGATGGAGAGAGAGAAGGAGATGGCGAGAGCGAAGTGAAGAGGATGAAGAAGAGAGAATGCGGAAAGGGCTGGGCAGGTGAAGGGGGGGTGCAAGGGAGGCAGAGTGAGACTGCGAGCGAACGGGGGGAGAGACTGGGCAAAAACCGGCGGGCGCTATTGGACGCGTGGGGGGGGGGGGGCAGCAGAGAACGCGGAGAGGGAAGCGCCACTGGGTGCGAGCGATCTGTGGAGGCTGGGCGGGGCATGCATGTCAGCATCCGGTGTCCGTGCGAGACCAGCGCGGCCCGCTGCGCCTGACGCACTGGTGGAACTTGATGTCCTCCATCTCAACGGACTTGCCCTGCCGGCGCTGCTTTCCGCTCGCTGCCCCGACGGCTGCAGCAGAGGCAAGTCAACCGAGCTCGATTGCTGGCCACCCTGAACTTACCGCCGCGAGGACACGCGATCGCCTGGGATGCACAGGTTGTTCTGATGGGAGAGAACTCGGGCTGCACGCCAATCTTGATAGCAGCAGTGCCGCAGCAGGAATGAGAGATCGCAGCGAACTCATCAACCTTCGAACAAGGCGGGGACTTCGCTCTGCAAGACGAAAATACATGGGAGAATCGTATTTTAAGAGGTAGCGCCTCCTCATCATAATCCGCCACCGTGCCCTTGGGCACGGAATGGGCGCGTCCTCAGGTCCTTTGCCTAATCCTGAGGCTCACTGATCACTCCGGTGGATTCTTGAAGGGGCCGGACCCCTCGCTCTCAAATCTGATGGGGCTTCTCGCGTGCCCCATGGGGTTCCTGGCATGTTCTCGCATGACTTGTTCAGGTCCAAGAGGGCCTCACGAAGGGCCAAGAGGGCCCCACGATTCTCCCAAGATGGTCCAAGAAGGCCATGAAACGCTGAAAGATCGCCCCAAGACACCCAAAATGGCCCCCAGATGGCCCAAGAGGCCTCCAAGACACTCCAAGAGGCATCCGAAGAGGGGCCCAAGAGGAAAAAATCGCGCATTCCCTTGAGGTTTTCGAAAGATGATGCCATTCTGGCCTTTTCTGCTTTCCGTCGCTCCAAGACGGTCCAAGAGGACCCCAAGGCCACCCCAAAACGGCCCAAGAGGCCCCAAGAGGCGCCCAGGAGGCCCCAAGAGGCCCCCGAGAGGCCCCAAGAGGCCACCAAGAGGCCCCAAAGACGGCCCAAGAGGCCACAAAACGCTCTCCAAGAGGCCTCATTACTGCCTCCACGAGGCCCCCGAGAGGCCTCCCGCCTGGGGAAACACGAAAAACCGCCCAAAATGCACAGGTCGTGGGTTTTCGGGCCGTGAACGGCAGCCAAAACGGACAAGAAACGGCCAACATGGCCAAAGATGGCCTCCAAGTTCGCACAATATGGCTGAAGTTACGCGGATGCGTGGGGAAAGCTTAGCTTGGGGCTCTTTTTACTCCAACGCAGCTCGAACAAAAGAGCCTGCGGGCATGTTATGAATTTATGGCGTCCGAACCACACAAGATCCCGAACGCGCCGCCTGGCCGAGCGGGGGGCGGGCGGTGGGCCCGCTCCTCCTCGAACACCCCTGGGGGTCACCACCCCCTCCAAGGTTCTAGAAAGTGAAATTTAAACCCGCAGTGCCTCGACGCAAAGTCGCGGAGGTCTAGGCTCGCGCCTGCAGCGCATCTAACAGTACACAGCTCAAGGCCCTACTCAGACCACACCCCCTGTTCTCGCCGCCCCGAAGGCTGGAAGCGGGGGCTGGTCGTCCACCAGGTGTACTTGACCTGGCTCTGGGTGGCAGCCGCCCTTCTGCGGTCGCCCTTCTTTGGCTTGATCTTCACAGCTGGCTCGCTCAACCCCTCGTTCGGAGCACGACGTGGCCTCCCGCCGTCGCCGCCGCGCGGCAGGGCACCCGCGCGGCGCCAGATCGGCCTCACACACGGACAGAACCAGCAAATCAAAGAAAACCCTAGCGAAGCGAGCAGGAGCCCCAGGCCCACGCCCGCCATTGGCACAGCTAGGCTCACATGGGAGCCCTTAATCGCGACTCCCAGCGTGGTCACTGGAGTCAGCGCACTCCCGCCCATCTCCCGCGGCGCCTCGCACAGCTCAGTCGAGCTTCCCTGCGCCGCAGTGGGGAGCGACGCGGCCACTGCAAGCAACACCTTCAACAAATTCGACTGGGCCTGGAAGTCGGCCGGCATGGCCCCGACCCCAGCAACCCTCGAGGCCCCTGGCACGGGCACCTCCTTCAACCCGCAGCTCTCGCGGAGCCACTCGAGGCGCGTCCTCGGCAACACCTTTGCGCCGAGATCCGCCGGGTTGTTCTCACCGCCCACGGGCTCGATGGCGACGGCCTTCCTGGCCACCAACTGCTGGATCCAGAGCGTCTTGGCGGCAAGGTCCTTGGCCCGCCCAGTGCCCCGACGCCTCGATAGCGCCCTCGCACTCGAGCTGTCGCATCGCCAGCACGTGCGCACACTGTAGCCCATGAACGCGAAGAGCGCCTTCGGCCCAAGTCCCTCGCTGAGACCTCGAGCCCCAGCGCGCCACTCGGCTTCGCAGCTGTTAAGGAACTGCACGTCTTGACGACAGCTGATCCCGAGCACTGGACACCCACGCGCAGTGATGTGCACGCTGGTCTGGCTCTTCCTCTCCTTCGCGTCGCCTGCCCAGTCGGAGTCTGCCCACACGACCAGGTCGACGATGTCCTGCGGCGCGGTGGGCTTGCCCATCCCCACGCCCAGGTCCCTCGTGCCATTCAGATACCTTGCCAGCCTCTCGAGGACTCGCATGCCCGCTTCACGGGGCGATGAGATGCACGAGGCCAGGTAGTTGATGTCGAACTGGGCATCTTCCGATCGTGCAAGTAGAACAGCAGGCACATCGTCACGCTCCTGAACAGCTTGGCCTCGTCTGGGCCAAGGTCGGGCGCGCCGCCCCCGCCCGTCCTGCGCGCCTCCACCCCGGGGATGGCGCCCCGGTTGTCCTCCTCAAGGGCAAGCGCCTACAGTGCCTTCTTGAGGTACTTCTCGTTGGGCTGCACGTAGGCGGCGTCGGCCTCTCGCACGCGCCGCCTCTTGAGAAACTCGTAGTCGGCACCGTCGCCCTGTAGGCCTGACCACTTCACCTCGATGTCACGGCCTAAGTCCAGCACGAAAACGGACCCTGCAACACCGGGCGCTGCGCCGTACATGTCGTCTATGCGCAGCTCCACCAGACATGGGAGCTCGGCGCGCCAGAAGAACTGGGGCGCGGTCGGTGACCGCTCGAAGCCCCTGGCCATGAGCTGCCCCGCGGCGAACTCGACCCAGCGCTTCCCTCCAGCACGCCGCCTTGGCAACTGCTTCGCGAGCTGCCAAACGCAGTCCTCGGAGTCGCCCTTCGCGCGGCGCTCTTCCAGGACCTCAGGTGGGCACTCGACCCACACGTCCTCCTCCTCGGGGACATGGTAGTACGCGTCCTCCGCGTCCACAGTGAAGGTGGGCCATCCGTGCTTCAGTGCCACGTTGTCAACCACTCGGTTGTCTTCCATGCTGCCCCCTGGCGCGAAGAGGTCGTCGCGGTACTCCTGCCACTTGAACTCTCGCGCGACGTACCTTGACTTAGCGATCCTGCATCCGAGGTTCGCGCCCCGCTTGTAGACATGGCCCCAACGGGCGCTGATCCCCTTGCCGGCGGCCTCGCTCCGTTTGACGAGCTTGCCCACCACGTGCTGTTTCAGGCCGTCGAGGGCCCGTCGGGTGGAAGCCTCCATCAACTGCGAGTCCGACGCATCATGGGGATCTGGGACATCCATGTCCCTGAGGATCTGCACGCAGTCAGCACGAACGCCATCACGGTGCTCAGCAGCTACTCCGCTAACTCGGGACTTCGCAAGGGTGCCACGGTTGTCACCGTCCTCCGCGGGTCGCTTCGGCGATCGACCCATCAGGGGCGTCTGCGGAGCCACACTCGATGGCGCTGCAGCCCTCGGCGTTATGGGGGCGTCGTCCCCCGCGCCACCTCCAGCCGACATCTGCGTCGCTGGCCCCGCCTGACTGTCCCCGGCGGTCGCCTCGGCACCACCTGCCGCGTCGGCCGAGGGCGCCGCCGCGGGCGCGCCCGCCTGGGCTGCTGGCCTGCCGCCATGGGCGGCCCCAGTGGACTGGGCAGCAGCATTCGGGCCTGGCCGTGCCTCAGCTGCCTCCTGCGCCGCCAGGTCGGCGTCCGCAGCGGCAGGGGGTGCAACAATCGGCTCGATCCCGCGCGGGACCGCGCCCTGCCCTCGGCGCTGCCATGGCACGCGCGTAATCGCCGCCACGGCGGTGCGATTGAACCTCCGCTCCTCGGGCAGCCCCTTGACGGTCCTCATCGTCGCTTGCTCACCCGTCTCGAGGGCGCATATGTGCTCGTCGGTGTCGTAGCTCTTCCCTAGCCAGATCGCCCTAGCGAAGCCCATGTCACCATCGACCTTGTTGGCCAGATCCATCATGACATGCTCATGGCCCTTTCTTAAGATGACCTTCTGACGGAAAAGGCTCTTGGCGAACGCCACCGTGGCTGTCACCGTGCAGGGATCAGGGCGCCAGTCAGGCTTCGGGGCACTCCTCATGGCACCCGCGTCGGCATCCGCGACCACCAGCACCACCTCCTCGCCCTGTCTCTGGCCACTATATGCCGCCACGCTGGTTCCGGGCAGGCTGCGCCGTCCGGCGGAAGGGGACGAGGAGGGGAGAAGCAGGCAGACGACGACGAACGCCCAGGCGGGAGGCCAGGTCATGCCCGATCACGGGGAGGCGTTCCACCTCCGCATCAAGAAGCTCATGGGGCCTGTCACGCCCACGTCCCTTCTGGCAGTGCTCGCACCGGCGCCGCGGTGGGCAATGCCGGTTCTCCTCGCGGCGCTGCCCCTCCTCCGGCGCCGGCTCGCGGACATCGGGGAACGCGGTCGGCTCCGGCACCTGCCCCGTCTCCGCCTGACGCCGCATCTCCTCGCGCCGTAGCTCGCGGAAGTCATCCGTCGCCGCCCCCCCTTGCGTCTGCCCTCGCAGTGCCCAGCACTGAGCCTTGGTCCCGTAGTGCGGGCCGTAGATCTCCTTGAGGCGCTCCTGCACGGCGTCGATCCTCGAGCTTGGCCCGAGCCCCTCGAGGTATAACCGCCCCAGCGGCTGCGTCGCCGCAGGTGCCTCCTGGCCCTACGCGGGCGCCGCCGCCTCGCGCGCCCGCGGCGGCGCCGCCGCCTCCTGCGCCCGCGGCGGCGCAGCTCCTGCACCTGGTGGCGCTGGGCCACGCGACCCTCGAGCTTCTGGGTGCAGCGGGGGATCCTCTCCTCGCACCGTCCCCCGCGGAGCTCCCGCGGCGCCCGCTGCGGCGACCCTGGCGGGGCAGGCTGCGAGCTTGGCTTCGCCCATTGTGTCGTGGATCTGGGCAGCGAAGTAGAACGCGTTGCCAACTGGCTTCACGTCCGTCCGCTCGCCCGCCCCGAGATCCCCGGCGCGCGGGTCACTTTCCTCAAGGACAAACCTGAACTGCTTGCGCGCCGGCTTCCCGAGGCTGAGCACCGCGCCCTGAGGGGCGCGGTCGCTGCTCACTCCGAGGCCCCCCAAGCATGGCTGGCGACCCCTCTCGCCACCGACGACCATACGGATCCTACGGAGCCCCTCGGTGCCAGGCCTCTGGCCGCTCACCGTGGTGAGCTCGGGCGCAGCGGGGTCCTCCTGAAATGTTGGACGCTGCGCTCCGAATACCTGGCCGCAGAGGTGCTCGTCGCTGCCAATGTCCGCGAGGATGAGCCCTCTGCGCTCCTCCCCGCGGCAGCCTCCGACCGAGCTCCTGACCCCAAAGACCCAGCCGACCTCGTCGCCGTCGGAGCCCGCGGCCACCGCGCCCACGGCCCCCTGGCCCTCAGCGCCCGCAGGGGCCTGCTGGACTGCGGCCGCCTTCGGAGGCGCCGCTGTCGGCACCCGTGGCTTGCCAGCCGCCTTGTGCCAGCAGGCCTTCTCCTCGCGCCCCTGCTTCTGGCACTAGTTGTAGGCCCCTTCGGACTTGGCGGGGTAGCTGCCCTTGAGCTTGTCCTTCTCGACACCCTTCTTGCTGCCTTTGCCGCCCTTGTCGCCCTTGCCGCCCATCTTGCCACCCCTGCCGCCCCCCGACTTGTCGCCCTGGCGCTTGGGCCAAGGCTGCTGCGGCAGGGCATGGCCCGAGATCGCACCGATCTCCATCGGCGCCACGCCTTGGCCCACCGTGCCGCTAGCTGCGAAGACCTGTCCAGACGCCATCCACTCTCTCAGGTGGGTCCTAAGCGCCACGTGCAAGACCTTGGCGGCCGTCGGAGAATTGCGTACCACGGTCTCGCACGGCTCAGGGCTATGGACGAGCAGCGTGGCGATGCGAAACTTATCACCGAAGTCCTTCCCCGCCTGCATGACGTACCTCGACACGTCGTTGTCCCAGTCAACGAGCTAGTCGGCGAACGGCTTCTGGTCGCCCCACGTGGGGTTGAGCAGGCCGCTGAGCATGGCTGCGAACCTGTTGCCCACCCCAGGCTGGTACTCGTTCTTGATCGCCCGCCAGGCAACGAAACCCTCGTGCCTGCCTGCGAGCGTAACCATCGCAAGCGCCTTGCGCTGGGTCTTGGTGATCAGCATGGCACGCAGCAGCTTGCTCGTCGCTGCCGCGCGCTTGCCCATGCTGACATTGTCCACCGCGAGAGCTGGCTGGGCCTCGACGTTGTCGGTGAGGTCATCCCAGCCCATAAGCGCAAAGAACGCGTGGGCTTTGATGGACCAGCAGGGCCAGTCCTCATCTCTGCCACTGAACTCTGGCAGCTTGTGATGTCGCCTCCGCAATCCACCAGCTGCTCTCTGGGCGCCGCTGCCATGGGCAGCGCACGTCCTCAGTCTTCCCGTGGATCTGATCTGCGTAATTCACCACAGAACCACGCTCTCCGCTACCATGGCGGAAGTTACGCGGATGCGTGGGGAAAGCGTATATTGGGGCTCGTTTTCCTCCCACGCAGCTCGAACAAGAGGGCCTGCGGGCACGTTATGAATTCATGGCGTCCGAATCACACAAGATCCCGAGCATAATATGGTCCAATATGGCCTCCAAGACGGTCCAAATGGGTCCAAGATTGCTCCAAGTCCGCTCAAAAAGACACCAAGGCAGCCCAAGATGGCCCAAGACGGCCCAAAGGCCTCCAAGAGATCTCCAAGACGGCCCAAGAGGCCGCCAAGAGGTCCTCCAAGAGGGCCCGACGAGGCCAAAATCCTAGATATTCCTTCGGTGTTGGAAGGATGTTGGCATTTGCTTTTGTTCGGCCTTCCGATGGCCCAAGACGGCCGAAGAGGCCCCCAAGGTCGCCCAAGATCGCCCAAGAGGCCTCCAAGATGGCCCCATGACGGCCCAAGAGGCCCCCAAGAAGGCCCAAGAGGGATCCAAGACGGCCCGAGGCCTCCAAGACGCCCGAGATGGCCTCCAGGACGGCCCTGAAGCGCCCCAAGAGGGCCTCAAGTCGGTTCAGAAAGGCCCCAAGATGGTTTCCGACGGCGTCCGACGGGCCAGGAACGCCCTAAGACGGCCACAGAGGTCCCCAAGAAGCCCCCAAGGCCTTCAAGAGGCCTCCAACAGGCCCCCAGAAAGCTCCCAGGCCCCCGAGAGGCCCCCGAGGGCCCCTCCAAGAGGCCCCAAAGAGTCCGACAAGAATGCCTCAAGAGGCTTCCAAGAGGCGTCCTTCTCCTCTTTCTTCTCCTCCTCCTCCTTCTCCTCCTCCTCCTCCTCCTCCTCTGCCTCCTCCTCCTACTCCCTTCCCCCTCTTCTCCCCATTCTCCGCTTCCTCACGTGTTCCCCCAAAGGTTTCAACGACAGCTGGGGGAACATATGGTTCAATAGGTCTAGCCCAACGTTCAGCCACATAGGCGCTTCCAAAAAGAGCATCTGGTGGCGGTGATTCGCCGCAGGCGTTTTCGATCTGCCGCCCCTGTTAGCTTGCCACAGGGATGCCTAACTTGCTGAACGTCTTGCAGCTTGGTTGTAAATCTTTCCCAAAGAACTCCCCCTGGAGCTTCGGCCGATGCCGCAGGCCACCCGGAAGATCCGGTTGCAGAGCTTTCCCTGTTCTAGACGGCTCCAAGATGGCCAAAGATGGCCTCCAAGACGGTCAAGATGGCCTCCAAGTTCGCCCAAGATGGTCCAGTATGGCCTCCGAGCCAGCCCAAGGACAGTCCAAGATGCCTCCAAGTTCGCCCAAGAAGCCTCCAAGACGGCTCAAGACGACCCAAAAGACCCCCCAAAAGGCCTCCAAGAGGCCTCCCAGACGGCCCAAGACGCCTCCAAGAGGTCCTCCAGGAAACCCTCCAAGAGGTCATCCAGGAAAGCCCGAAGAGGCCAAAATCATTCATTGTACTTCAGGTGCTGAAGAAGTTTAGCCATTGCTCGTTTCGGTCTTCCTCCGACCCGACAAGGAAGGCATGACAGCCCCCCAAGATCGCTCCCAGAGCGCCCCAGAAGTCCCCAAGATGACCCCAGAACGGCCCAAGAGGCCCCCAAGACGGCCCAAGAGAGCCCCAAGACGGCCCAAGAGGCGTCCAAGACGCCCAAGATGGCCTGCAAGACGGCCCTGGAACACCCCGAGAGGGCCCCAAGTTGGTTCAGAGAGGCCCCCAAGACGGCTTCCGACGACGTCCGACGTGTCAGAAAAAAACCTAAGACGGAGGCCCCCAAGAAACCACCGAAGAGGCCCAAAGAGGCCTCCAAAATGAATCCAAAAGACCCCCAAGAAGCTCCCAGGAGGCCGCGGGAGTGCCCGAACTGGCTCCCAAGATGTCTCATCCTCCTCGTCCTCCTCCTCCTCCTCCTCCTCCTCCTCCTCCGCCTGCTCCTCCTCCTTCCTCCTCACTCCACCTAATACTACTACTACTACTGACTACTACTACTACTACTACTACTACTACCACTACTACTACTACTGCTACTACTACTACTACTACTACTACTACTACTACTACTACTACTACTACTACTACTACTACTACTACTACTACTACTACTACTTACTACACTACTACTACTACTACTACTACTACTACTACCTACTACTACTTACTACTACTACTACTACTACTACTACTACTACTACTACTACTACTACTACTACTACTACTACTACTACTACTACTACTACTACTACTACTACTACTACTACTACTACTACTACTACTACTACTACTACTACTACTACTACTACTACTACTACTACTACTACTACTACTACTACTACTACTACTACTACTACTACTACTACTACTACTACTACTACTATACTACTACTACTACTACTACTACTACTACTACTACTACTACTACTACTACTACTACTACTACTACTACTACTACTACTACTACTACTACTACTACTACTACTACTACTACTACTACTACTACTACTACTACTACTACTATACTATACTACTACTGGCGGTCTCGTGCACCACATCACCACGGCTCAACCACCTAGGGAAGAGCGTCCTTGTGGCCGCCTCATTGCCAGTATGTAGCGCGCACCTCTTCTGGGTGAAAGGGCGGGTCTGACATGCTTGCAACGTCAGGCGCTCGCACCGTGGGCCGTTGGGCCAACAGCCCAGAGTGAAGCGCCAGCAACGGCACAGCAGCACACGGGGCGACCCCAGCACCGCCACCCAGGCCGACTAGCGCGGGAAGACGCGAGGCTAGGCCTGGATGGCAAGCCAAGGGCGGGTCTGACGTGCACGCAGCAACTGGCGCCTGGCCGAGGGCAGCTGGTCCCTACAGCAAAAAGTAAGGCGCAGGCGGCAGCATAGCAGCACACGGGGCGACCCCAGTACCGCCACCCAAGCCTACAAGCGCAAGGAGGCGCGAGATGAGGCCAGGGTGGCAGGCCAAAATGGCCAGGCGCCCGACGGCGACGCTGCAGTACACGGGCCTGCCCCAGCACCGCCAGCGAGGCCAACGAGCGCAAGTGAACGTGAGGAGGCCGAGATGGCAAGCCAGATGGCGAGCCAAGGTGGCAGAGTGCACAGGTAGCCTTTCGCCTAGCCTAGGCAAAGGCTACAGGTGACGCCACGCGAGTGGGGGCGCCGCTATGGGCCCGCCGCACTACAGAAAGCAGCAAGTAGACAAGTTGGCATGTACTCACGCGGCCCGTCAAGGCCCTGGAACCTGCTGGGCATTATCCCTCAGGCCTGCTGGCCTGATCCCTGCGCGATGGCGGCGAAGACCTGCGACGGCAGCGCTCGCACCTCCCCGCCGAGGTCGCCACCGCCCCCCGCCTGCCCTGCGGGCCCAAAGATCTGGCGCGCAAGGTCTTCACCGAGGGCCACATTCAGGGCTGCAGCGCTTGGGACCTGCTGCGGGAGCACGTCCGTCTGCGGTGGCGGGTGGGTCGGCGGCGGCGGCGCATCAGGGGGCGCCCTCGGCGGCGGCGGCGGGGGGCCCATGATGGCCACGGCCTCTGGCGGGACTCCCGCTGGCGGTGGTGGCGGGTCCTCGCCGCCGCGGGCCCCGCTCGCTGGCGGGGCACTGGCGCTGCGAACGGGGGTGGCGCGCGGGGCGACCCCTGTACCACCCCCGCCGCCCGAGAGGCTGCCCACTTTCAGGTTGTGGCGGCGCTCGTAGTGCGCCAATTCCCTGGGCGCCATCTCCAGGCGCTCCCTCTTGGCTTTGTTCCGCGTCTTCTTGCTGTACCCCGCCCATTCGGGGTCGTTCAGTCCCCAGGCGACCTGCGCGTAGAGGTCGGCCCACTCAAACGCGGGCAAGCTCTCCCAGGTGAGCCCCTCCATCAGCACATAGTGGCCCTCCCATTGTGCCTGTGTGGGGCATAGCGCTTGAAGACGGTGCCAACCGCCACCGGCTCTACCTTGGGCAGGTGCTGCAGAAGGTCCACCGCGTTGAGCACTGTGACCCCCTCCTTCTTGGGCTTGTCGTAGCGCAGCAGGGCCTTCAGGTCGCGGATGTCCTCCTCGGGGTGCTCCGCGTGCATGTAGTACGCGCGCGGCGGGTTCGCCTCCTCCTCTATGAACTCGATGCAGACTCCGTAGGAGGTCGAGTAGCGCGCCCCGCAGTGGCAGTACCAGCGCTGGCCCGTCTCTCCCGCTGCCTCCTGGGCGCACGAGAGCAGCTGTGACCAGCGATCCGAGCGGATCACCGAACAGCACCCCCTGGGGTTATCCCAGGTCTTGTTGGCCGCGCACTTGTAGCACACGTTGAACGTGAAGCCCTTGTCACGGTAGAACTGGCCCGTGTAGTCGCCCATGCGGCGGTAGGCCTCCTGCGCCGCGGCGTTACCCTGGCACCCCTCCTTCCAGGCACGTTTGTGTCCCAGGTGGGCGTCTGCAAACCCCGAGGCTTCCAGGACACCCCTCTTCAGCCTTCCCACATCCACCTCCGCCCCCTCGTCCAGCGCGTCGAGCCACTTCTGGACTCCGTCCTGCGTCTCGGCGCCCCTCACCACGTCCTCCTTCTTCTCCAGGATGGCCCCCAGGCCGCCCAGCATGCGGGCGCGCATGGTCTCGAATTTGAGGGCGCCATAGGCCCGCGCCATGCGCTTCAGCGACTTCTTGGATAGGCCGAGCCGCAGCAAGGGCTCGATGTCTGTTACCTCCTTCACGGTCTGGGCCTCGGTCAGCTGGGGCCCCTGGTCCTCCGTGCCCACGTCGGGCCGAGGGTCGTTCTCCTCATTACTGGGAGGTTCTTCCTCGAGGGGCGGGGGAGGCGCGCGGGGCGGCCCTGGCACCACCCCCGCCTCCCTCGCCATTGGGCGGCCCACCTCCCTCGCCACTTCTTCCGTGGCTGGGGGGGCGCCTGCACTCTCGGGGTCGATGCCCACCCCCACGCCTTCCGTTGACCTCCGCAGGGCAAGCAAGCCTTCCTCTGAGAGCGCGAACCCCACCAGGACGTCCATGCCCTCCGTGATGTAGTCGAAGCTCGCACGGAACTTCGCCACCCGCTTGGCGGCATGGTCGATGGAGCCTGGGCCCTTGTTCGCGCGCGCAGCGCGCGTCGCGGCCTCGTGCTCGGAGATGCCCTCCGACGTCGCCACGCAGTTCGAGCACATGCACAGCTTGTACTGCCCCTCTTTGCCCCTCCTCAGTTCGGTGTATTTCTCGTTGTCCAACCTGGCCACCGCATAGCGGCGCATCTCCGCACAGCTGAGCTCGTCCACGTACTCCACCGCCATGATCTTCTAGTCGTCCAGCGCCGTGCAGCTCCGACACCAGCCCAGGCGGTGCGGCGGTGCCCAATATGCGCCCATGCAGTGGACGTAGCCCGCCTCAGCGTAGTTCTCCTCCGTCATCATCTCTACGTCTTCGAGCGCGGCTGGCGCGCCGTCGCTCGGCTGGGGGGCCTGGCCGTAGACGGCTTTGTTGCTGCGTCGGCGGTGGCGCTTGCCCCCACGGCCGCTGAGGGCGCCCGTGGTCGCAGCACTCGGGGCCTCGCTGGCGGCCCCATCGTCCACGGCGCGCTCGCCGCCTGCCGCGCTGCGCGCCCCACGGCCGCCACGGCCACCCACAGCACGCCCCCTCAGCTGAAGGTTGTGGAGCGCGAGGGTGAGCGCGTCCAGCCCGCGCCGCTGCTCTGTGGTGAAGTCGGCATACGTGGCTGCCGCCGCCAGGGCGGCTGACGTCACTGGCACCACCGCTGATGCAGGCATCGCCGAGGCGCCATCGGAGGCGGCGGCACTGGGGGCGGCCCCCGTACCGCCACCCCCATCGGCGTCCTCAGCGGGGGTCGCTGATCCCGCGTGCACCGTCGGTGCCGTCCGAAAGGTCGCCGCCTCGGACACCATGTCGTACTCCTCGCATTCGCTCTCCGACAAGCTTACCTGCTGAACAGGGCGCTGCGCCGGCCTTGCTTTGGAGGTTGGTGCCTCCCCCGCGGCGCACGCCTGTGCGGGCCACGGCATCGGCACAAGCTTCGAGAACTTGGGCGCCATCACTTGGTCGGGTGGATGGCACGGGAGGTGCAGCTCGAGAGAATGTGCGAGGCAGGTGCTCACGAGCCAAACAGCTGACAGGGGGGGAGAGGGGAAGGGGAGAGGCTGTACACCGAACCATAATGGGGCGGCCAACTGCCAGGGCGGGACAAAGGTGACACAGGAAAACTATGGGCTGAAGCCAACGGTTCCAGGTGCGTGGGACCCATTCATTATGCTGGCGGAAAACGGCCTGACCCCCGTTCGGGACCCTGGACGGGCAGGAGAGGGGGGAGGGGGCGAGGAAACCACGTCGCGGGCGGGCGACAAAGCGGACGGCGGGCCGCCGACGGCCCCAGGACCCGCGGGGAGGCCCCGATCTTCAACGCCTCTTGACGCCTCTTTAGCCAGCGGCCTGGGACAGGTGCTATTGGTTGCATGAAGGCTCATCCCAGATGGGCTGCGGGACCACCCCATTCCAGAGATAGCGAGCCTCAAAGATGTGGCATGCCGAGACCACAACATGCACAAAGCGAGGAGGCAACACACCATGCCGTGCAATTCAAACATGACACTACAGTAGCGCGCTGTGTGCGCGACAAGGAGACTGAGCGAAACCTTGCACACTGCAGATGTGGCAATTTTGTTATGACCACTCAGGGCTGCGGGAAAGGGAGAGGGGAGAGGAGGGTCAGTATTCACACGCAAGTGGGGCGGGGCCACAGCTAGTCAAGACTGGACGCTCGGGGCGGCCCCTGCATCCAGTCTCGCTGCGTCCTCCGTCGCCAGAGCGACCTGCTCCGCAATTTGGCCCTGCAGGGCGTTGGCTACTGCCGATCGCAGGGCTGCACGGGCCGCGGGCCGTTCGGCTTCAGCCAATTCCCCTACGGCACGGCGCAGCCACGTCTCAGCCTCTGCTTCCCAGCGGCCGTTGACATCTAGGACAAAGGGCACCAGGCCCGAAAATGGGTACCTACGGTGCTTCACTCTCTCTCTCTGCGCTGCGGGGCTGCCTGGCGCGGCCGCCCCGTCTGAGCCACTGCCACCTCGTCCACCAAGCTGATGTCGAGGCACACTCGACCATGGATGCCTCGATGGTAGACCACGTCCAATGTGGCCGCGCCTTGCTCCTCCGTGTACCACTCTGGGATGACCTGCTCCAGCAGGGCATGATGGCCCACCCCGCGTAGCCAGAGCGCCACGGCGTCTCGAATGGCATTGTGGCAGCGCGTCGGGCCGCCCCCCCTGGGACAGTTGAGCGCATGAACGCCCCAAACGTCCACCGCGCGGCCGCGCGTCGGGCCGTGCTGCGCCATCGCGCGGGTGGGCGCTGCTGGTCGGTTCAGGCACGTGCACTCGGACTGCGGCAGCGGCAGGTGCATGCGCCTCTCGGCAGCAATGCAGAACGCGTGGTCGGCGAGGGGCGAGACCCCCTCGAAATTATCCAAACAGGCGCCCGCTGAGCTGCCCGAGGCACTGTGCACCGCCGCCGCTGCCGTCACTGGCAGCGCGGCCGTGAACGTCTTGGTGACGTGGTCCCGCACGTGCTGGGTGTACGTCTTCTGGTCATTTCCCTTCCGCCCCTCCAGAAGGCCCTGCCGGCGGTCGCTCTGAAGGCGACGGCCGCCAGCCAGCCGCCCCTGCTCCTCGTCTGCTGCTGAGGGGGCGCGGCCAAGGCCTGGCCACCTCCGAAAGAAGCCGATTGTTGTCGATTCTCCGAGCTCCTGGGCTGCCGCGTGAATCCCAGCTTCCCAAGATGCCAGGAGGGCGGCTGGGCCGCGCTGCTCAGCGCTGCCACAGCCCAGGCCCCCGTCGCTGACCTTCATGAAGATCTGCTCGCTGGGGGCCGCCGTGACCCCGAGCAGGGCGTTGACGAAGGCGACCACTCCGTCATCTACCCTGAGGCTCCACGCCGCCGTGAGCGGGAGCGCCCGCTGGATGTGGACGCAGGCGCCCCTCGACCAGATCCGCATCAACTGGAATGCGTCGAAGGCAGAGAGCCCATGCCCGCGTAGCGTCAGCAGCTCCTTGAAGTAGCGGTCCTGCTTCTGGAGGAAGGCTTCGCCGCAGGGGGGTGGCGCGGCGGCGCTCGGGGCGGCCCCAGCGCCGCCAGCCTGCCCGCGCCCTCCCTCATCGAGGTCCTCTGGGACGGCGAAGTCCGTGAGTGGGACGCCCCTCCAGTCGGTGTCCACGTCGTGGTTCGTGCAGGCCAGGGTGGACCCCACCGCATTGAGCTTCTGGGCGCGGTACTGGGCGTACTCTGCAAACTCGGGCGGCAAGACAGCTTGGGCGTCGGGGGACCATATCTGGGTCTTGGACATCTTGAGCTTCATCCCGTGGGCTTCGATGCGGGCACGCCACGCATCCAAGCCACGGAGCACGGCGGCCGCGGTGCCCCCGAAGTACGCGTCGTCCAGGAAGGCCAAGCAGTCCCCTTCCATGTCCACCGCGCGCGCGGCCATGCGGCCGATGCTGAGGGCATCCGCGGTACCGACCGCGTAGAAGCCTGGGCTCATCGGGCAGCCCTGGTCGAGGCCACGGATCTGGTCGACCAGCTGGGCGGGTTGCGACCCGCCCCCCGCCGCGCGGCGTGTTCGGGCGGGGGGCCAGGCTTCCGCCAACGGGGCCAGCGCAGGCACCTTGGCGCGCACGGCCTCCTTCACCAGGTCGCGGGGGATGTTGCTGAACGCATCCCCGAGGTCCACCGCCACCGCCCACTTGCCTGGGCTCGAGTTGGCCATCGTGCATAGGCGTCGATGGAGTGCACCACATCCGTCCTTGGCGAGGCCGAACTGCTGGTCCCCCACCGCCGTCCGCATGTCCTTGTGGTGGACTTTGGCGGCACTGCGGCCCACCATGCGGCGGGTGACGTTTCCACAGCCCAGGACTCGCACATCCCCAGGGGTTGCCTTGGGGATGCCTGTGAGGCGCGCCGCCGTCATGGCGGCTAGCGCCTCGGAGGGGAGGTCCCCGATGGCCAGTCGAGCCAGCGTGTTGGCCACCGCCTCTGCTCCATCCTCGTCGTGCTTGAGAGGGGCCCAGTGCTCGTAGCGTCCTCCTCCAGGCCCCGCCCCTCCACGGCGGGGGAAGCGGCCAAACTGACGTTTTAGGTGGTTGGCCACGCGGCGGTGTAGTTCTGCTGCGCCGTCGAGCTCGCGGGGAGCTGCGGCTGGCGGCATCGCCACGTCGGCCCCCGCCCCTGCGGCCCCTCTCCCTGGCCCACGCGGGGCGGCCCCAGTGCCAGGGAGAGGGCCCCACTCGCCTGGACGAGGCGCCTCGGGCTGCTGGGTGGTGCTGAACTTCCCCACCACCGCCGCTGCGTCCGCCATGTCCCCCTGGGGCCACACTGCCGCCGCCGCCCGAGACATCTCTCCCGCTCGTGCGAGCTCGGCGACACGGCGTACACGGGCTGCGACGTGATCCTCGCGGCCCTTCGCGGTGACCGTGGTGCGCGTCTGGCCCCCCATGGAAAGCCAGGCGACATCCCACTGGCCGTCCTGGATCCACCGCAGGCGTTCCTGGAGGCGCTCACGCCGCGTCGTCGGGGTCGGGGTCGCATTTTCGCTGAACGGTAGTCCGTCCAGCGAGAGGAACACCTTCCACAGCCTCGTCAACGTGCTCGACGACTGAGCGTCGTTGCCCTGGCGGGCTTGCTCAATTGCCAAGCACAGCCGCACCTTCACGTGGCTGACGGCTGCCGCCGTGCTGTCGGGGATCATGGCTGTGATGGGCGCCCCTTGGAGCAGGATGCGGCCCCACCCGATGGCATCCCACCAGTCCAGGTTGACGAAGCCCACCTCGTGGTATGCGTCCTCGCTCGTCACCTGGTCGCCCAGGTAGTCGTCGTAGACGCCTGTCTCGAGTCCGCCATCTTCGCCTGCTTCCGCAGGAACGTCAAGTGGCGGTTGTAGAATGTCCGCCGTGGTCGGCACCGCTGCCTCGGACGCCCCCAGGGGAGTCCCTCGCGCGCCTGGGCCGTGCGCTCCTGGCGCGGCGGCGGCAGGGGGCCTCGGGGCTGCCCCAATGCCCCCTGCCGCGCCATCTCCTTGGGTGGGAGGGGCGGGGGCCTGGCCTTCGACTGTCTCCAGCAGGGGCAGGATGGGGCCCCCTCGGGCTTCCAGGGCCGCCGTGAGGCAATCCCTGTCGCACTCAGGGAGCTGAGTAAAGCCCACCATCGCCGTAGCTGGTGGTAGTGGGCCATCGACGCAGGACATGTGGAACCACTTCCTGCCCGCGTGCGCCTGGGACCCCGCGGGTGGTGTCACGACGCGCGTCGGCGGCAGCGGCGGCGCCGCTGAGGACGGGGCGTCGAGAAAGGGGGTACGCCCTCACCGGAGGCGCCGGGGGCAGTCGCGCAAGAGGCGTTCCTCGGACTCGCACTCGCGGCATTTGAGACGGACCCCGTCAGGGCCCAGCGGGTTGCCTTGTCTGCCTGAACCCGTGCCACTGGTCCAGAACACCCATGTCCCTCGCTCTTGCCCCCCAGCGAAAGCCCCAGGGCCTCGGCGCGTTCGCGCGCCCCAGAAGTGCGCACCACGTCGTTATACTGGAGCGTCGCCTAGGTCGGGATCATCGGCAGCAGTCTCTTCGCCGAACGAGCTGATGGCGTCGGCGTCTGCGCCAGAAGGGAGCAGGGAGGAGGAGGAGGAGGAGGAGGAGGAGGAGGAGGAGGAATAGGGAGGGGGAGGAGGGAGGAGGAGGAGGGAGGGAGGAGGAGGAGGAGGAGGAGGAGGAGGAATAGGGAGGAGGAGGAGGGAATAGGGAGGAGGAGGAGGGGGAGGAATAGGGAGGAGGAGGAGGAGGAGGAGGAGGAGGAGGAGGAGGAGGAGGAGGAGGAGGAGGAGGTGGGCGGGTGGGTGGGTGGGTGGGTGGGTGGGTGGGTGGGTGGGTGGGTGGGGTGGGGTGGGGGGGGGGGAGAATTCGCACCCCCCCGATCACATCACGGCGGGGGCCGCCGGAGATCTCCTCAGGAAGTCCTCGAAGAATCCCTGGGACATCGTTGCAAATGTGGGCAACAAACAGCATACCGTAGTCCGGGGGGTGGAGGGAGGAGGAGCAGCAGCAGGAGAAGGAGGAGGAGGAGGAGGAGGAGGAAGAGGAGGAGGAGGAGGAGGAGGAGGAGGAGGAGGGGGAGGGGGAGGGCCGATCACGGCCGCTATCGCTCAGACATCCCAACCGGTGGGCAACCCGCGCGGAGCCCCGAACGTTCGCGTTCACGCCGCTGTTTCTTCTTCATAAGAGGCAGGGCTGCCCGCTCCAGGCGATCGCTGCTTCCGCTGCAGTGGCAGCAGCGGGGGGACTGTGGCGAGGCGCCGTGGCTGGCGCACCACCCCCCTGGCAGGCCCACCGTCGGCGAGCCTGGGGGGGAAAGCGAGACGGGGCGGGTCTCTCGGAGAAGACAAGCGCGCTCCACCGCGCGCAGGGTAGCTGTTCGCACGCGGCCTGGAGCCGCCGCGGGGGGATCTACGATCCGTTACCACGGTGCGAGCATGTGACAACATGTGCGCTTCGGACGCGTATGAGAAGGCCCTCTGCGAGTGGTGGAACGCGCTCGGTGAACCACATATGAGCGACGAAAAGAAACGCGTCTTACGCGAGATGCCATGGCGACCTTACGCGGTGGCTTTCGGGGACCGCCAGCGTGGCACGTTACAGTGGAAACGAGGGCGCTTGCGCGCGACCTTACGGGGGCAGCTCACGCGACGATGTCGGCGTAGTCGACCCTCAAATTTGCCGTCGCTCATGTGGACCCGATTCCTGAAAAGCTGGCCTGGGCTCAGGACTCGGAGGATGCCTGCAGCGAAGTGACGCCCGGCGGGTGCGTCCGATTTTGGAGTCCCGAAACAGTGCGGTGACAAACCGCGCGGTGACCTCGGAACCCTAAGAGGCCTCACCGCACGGACCGTCAACGCACGGTTTTGGGACCCTGGAGGCCCATGTCGCCCGAGACGTCCTCGGAGAACGACCCGAGTCCCAAAACCGTGCGGTGATCCCCAACGACTCACCGCACGGTGTGGTCACCGCACCGTTTGGGGCCCCCGACCGATACCCCAGCGTCGATTGGACCTGCAGGGGTAGAGTTCGCAAGTGGTCGCAGAGATACACCGACTCTGACAGATCCCCCGCCCAAACTTCATAGGCCTGCACGCAACAGGTCTCGACCTAAACAGTGTTTTCGTGTTCGTGCTGTTTTCTTTTTTCCGTCGTTTTTCCCGGAAAGGGCTCCGGCCCAGGGTTCTCTTTTACTATGTAAACATGTCCCCCGGTGCCAACTTGAAGGAGGCCGGCGGATTTTTTCCCTGATAAATATCGAGGTCGAAGGAGGCCGGCGGATTAAAATTGAGGATGTCTCTCGAGCGAAACGCTTGTTTTTGAAATCCCGATCGATAAATCACAGGGTGCGGGCCACCTCAGCACGACCACACCCCCAGCACGAGACCACGCCCCAGCACGACCACACCCCAGCACGACCACACCCCAGCACGACCACACCCCAGCACGACCACACCCCAGCACGACCACACCCCAGCACCAGCACGACCACACCCCAGCACGACCCGATCGATAAATCACAGGGTGCGGACCACCCCAGCACGACCACACCCCAGCACGACCACACCCCAGCACGACCACACCCCAGCACGACCACGCCCCAGCACGACCACGCCCCAGCACGACCACGCCCCAGCACGACCACCCCCCAGCACGACCACACCCCAGCACGACCACCCCCCAGCACGACCACACCCCAGCACGACCACACCCCAGCACGACCACTCCCCAGCACGACCACACCCCAGCACGACCACACCCCAGCACAGCACGACCACACCCCACGACCACACCCCAGCACGAGCACACACCCCAGCACGACCACACCCCAGCACGACCACACCCCAGCCCCACCCCAGCACGACCCCACCCCACGACACCCCCCAGCACGACCACACCCCAGCACGACCACACCCCAGCACGACCCCACCCCAGCAAGACCACACCCCAGCACGACCACACCCCAGCACGACCTCACCACAGCACGACCACGCCCCAGCACGACCACGCCCCAGCACGACCACGCCCCAGCACGACCACGAGCCCCAGCACGACCACCCCCCCAGCACGACCACCCCCCAGCACGACCACCCCCCAGCACGACCACACCCCAGCACGACCACACCCCAACACGACCATACTCCAGCACGACCACACCCCAGCACGACCACACCCAGTCGCACCCCCGTGGAATGTTTCGTGGGGTGTCTGGTTGAGTGGTTGCCTGTTCGTGGGGTGTCTCGTGGAATGTTTCACGGGGTGTCTCGTGGAATGTTTCGTGAGGTGTCTCGTGGGTTGTTTCGTGAGGTGTCTCCTGGGATGTTTCGCGGGGTGTCTCGTGGGATGTTTCGTGAGGTGTCGCCCAGTTGGATATCGTGAGAACGTGACCATGCTGCACATGTCTATATCCCTTTCCGGGTTCGTGGGTCCATCATGTTGTGCTCAATCCGCCTCTGCTGCAAAACGACATCGAAACGAAAACAGCCAACGAAATCGCCAAAACACACTTAAGGTCGAGCCCTGCACCAGAGACCCCACGGCCAACCCATGCAGCATCGTCCAACCGGGCGCCGCCGACCAGCCATCTAGTACATCAAAGAACGCTCGCACCAGTGCGGCCAACAACACGGGTGTGCAGTGTGATGATCTGGCCCCGAGACCGTTACCACTGTACTTCGAAGGCGCCGGCTGCCAAATCGAGACCCTCGACGAGCGAGCAGGGGCTGAAGGCAGAAGAGACTCAAGAGGGGGGAGCGGCGACAGAAGGCACCAGGAGGACGAGACCAGCAGTCAGGAAGAACAGGACGAAAACTGCACAATCACAACCGTCGGAGCTCTGCGCGAATGTTTCAGATCGGCGCTCAGCCCCCCCGGCAGCGCCCGTGGCCCCGCCCCTGGCGCGCTCCGCGCGCCACGGAAGGGGGTCCAGCGCCGATCCAAGGACTGCGGACCTCCGAACGTCGTCTGCGTCATTCTCTTGCTCGAGAAAGAGAGAGAGAGAGAGAGAGAGGCAAGGGTTTTCTGACTCGACCCACTCGTAGCTACGACGGTCAATCGAGCCGCTCAAACGAACACGCACGGTATACTGAAAAAGGTTTTCTGGACCCGCTGCATGCTGCCGGCGAGGACTGGGGCGGACAAATCCTGCCCCCCAAGGCGGCAACAAGGTAAAAGGAAGTGCGGTGTCAGCTTGACGCGTGCGGCAGAACTTGCCCAGATAAGCAGCGGCAGATCCTGGCCTGAAAAGGGCCAGCTGACGAAAAATAGAGGAACACAAAAAAAATGCACAAGCACTGGTCTCCAGAGCGCGGCATCCTCGGATCCGCACCGGACCTCCCTCCCTGGCGCGCGGAGCGCGCCTTGGGCGGCGCCGCCACGGGGGCCCGGCGCCGATCCAAGAGACTCGCGCGGAGCCCCGAAAGTTCACGTTCACGCCGAGAGGAAAAATCGAGTGAGCGGCGAGGCGGGTAGTCTGCCTGGCCTCAACCGCCACACGCATGTCTGCCATTGCTGGGGACACATACGTGCCTCGGAAAGAGTACGAAGGGAAAAATCGAGTGAGCGGCGAGGCGGGTAGTCTGCCTGGCCTCAACCGCCACACGCATGTCTGCCATTGCTGGGGACACATACGTGCCTCGGAAAGAGTACGAAGGGAAAAATCGAGTGAGCGGCGAGGCGGGTAGTCTGCCTGGCCTCAACCGCCACACGCATGTCTGCCATTGCTGGGGACACATACGTGCCTCGAGAAGAGTACGGAGGTGTGTGGAGGAATGGGAGGGTTGCGGAGGTGTTGGAAAGAGTGCGAAGGTGTGTGGAGGAATGGGAGGGTCGCGGAGGTTCCGGGAGGAGTGCCGGAGGCATGTGGAGGAATGGGAGGGTTCCAAAAATGTTGGGAAGAGTGCGGGAGAGTGTCGAGGAATGGGAGGGTTGCGGAGGTGTTCAACCCCTGCGCAAACGCGGGGCGCAAATAGTTTAGGACCCTTTATAAGGGGGGCGATGACGGAGCGAGGGTTACATATGTGTGCAGACGGAATTCGAGAGACTCGCAGGACACTGGCTACAGGACAAGGACTATATTACCCTGATTAGTTACAACCCCTGAGCAACCCTAGCCACATCGAAAGCGGGCATCGCAGATCGCAGCCCCCCCAGGGATGGCGAGGTCTTGTTTGGGTCCGCGCGTGGCGTCACTGTGCTGGGCCCCCCAGCAGGCCTCGAAAGTGGCGACAGTTTCACAGATCGCAGCCCCCCAGGGATGGCAAGGTCCAATTTGGGTCCGCGCGTGGCGTCACTGTGCTGGGCCGCCCAGCAGCCTCGAAAGTGGCGACAATTTCACAGATCGCAGCCCCCCAGGGATGGCGAGGTCTAATTTGAACACTGTCCCAGCAGGCCTCGAACGTGGCGACAGAGGTTCGCAGCCCCCCAGGGATGGCGAGGTCTAATTTGGGTCCGCCCGTGGCGTCACTGTGCTGGGCCCCCCAGCAGGCCTCGAAAGTGGCGACAGTTTCACAGATTCGCAGCCCCCCAGGGATGGCGAGGTCTAATTTGGGTCCGCCCGTGGCGTCACTGTGCTGGGCCCCCCAGCAGGCCTCGAAAGTGGCGACAGTTTCACAGATCGCAGCCCCCAGGGATGGCGAGGTCTAATTTGAATCCGCGCGTCGCCCTCACTGTGCTGGGCCCCCCAGCAGGCCTCGAAAATGGCGACAGTTTCACAGATCGCAGCCCCCCAGGGATGGCGAGGTCTAATTTGAATCCGCGCGTGGCCCTCACTGTGCTGGGCCCCCCAGCAGGCCTCGAAAGTGGCGACAGTTTCACAGATCGCAGCCCCCCAGGGATGGCGAGGTCTAATTTGGGTCCGCGCGTGGCCCTCACTGTGCTGGGCCCCCCAGCAGGCCTCGAAAATGGCGACAGTTTCACAGATCGCAGCCCCCCAGGGATGGCGAGGTCTAATTTGAATCTGCGCGTCGCCCTCACTGTGCTGAGCCCCCCAGCAGGCCTCGAACATGGCGACAGTTTCATAGATCGCAGCCCCCCGCAGGGATGGCGAGGTCTAATTGTTGACGCTTCGCGAATCCCCACCAGCCCATCCTACACCAGGCATTCGAACGAAGAGCGCCGATGATCGGCAGCTGTTCTCCTCCCCTTCTTCCTTCTTCTCCTCCGCCTTCTCGTCCTCCTCTCCTCCTCCTCCCTCTCCCTCTCCTCCTCCTCCTCCTCCTCCTCCTCCTCCTCCTCCTCCTCCTCCTCCTCCGCCTCTTCCTCCTCCCTGGTGGGTCTTGGAGGTATCTTCGAACGTTTTGGTTGGCTCTTGGGCCTTGCGGGCGAGCGGGCGGCGCTCCGCCAGCCTTCGCGCGGGGCCCAAGAGGGGCTCCAAGACGTCTCTTGGAGCCATCTTGGAGGAGATTGATCAACGAAGGGGGGTCCCTCAATTAGGGTTCCCCCCTCAGGAGCCATGATCCTCGTGAGGGGTGTCGAATTTTAGCCCTCCCAGGGGTCGATCTTGGACGCTTTAACGCGACGCGGCGGGGAGGGGGTAGGGGGAGGGGTAAACCCCTCCCCGCAGGGGAAGAAGGAGGGGTGGAAGAGGAAACCGTCTAAACCACCGACGCCTAGAGGGCTAGTGGGATTTCTTGGTTCCCTCAGTGGTTCTCTGTGGTTCTCCGTCCACTTAGTGGCTGGGTTCTGCAGGGTTCTGTTGGGGGTTCTCTTTTTTTCCCGGAAAGGGCGGGGGCCCAGGGTTCTCTTTTACTATGTAAACATGTCCCCCGGTGCCAACTTGAAGGAGGCCGGCGGATTTTTTCCCTGATAAATATCGAGGTCGAAGGAGGCCGGCGGATTAAAATTTGAGGATGTCTCAGGCGAAACGCTTGTTTTTGAAATCCCGATCGATAAATCACAGGGTGCGGGACACCTCAGCACGACCACACCCCAGCACGACCACACCCCAGCACGACCACGCCCAGCACGACCACACCCCATCACGACCACACCCCAGCACGACCACACCCCAGCACGACCACACCCCAGCACGACCACACCCCAGCACGACCACACCCCAACACGACCACACCCCACCACGATCACACCACACCACGACCACACCCCAGCACGACCCGATCGATGAATCACAGGGTACCACCCCCAGCACGACCACGGACCACACCCCAGCACGACCACGACCACACCCCAGCACGACCCCACCCAGCACGACCCCACAGCACCCACACCCCAGCACGACCACGCCCCAGCACGACCACACCCCAGCACGACCACACCCCAGCACGACCACACCCCAGCACGACCACACCCCAGCACGACCCACCCCTAGCACGACCACACCCCAGCTCGACCGACCCCATCACGACCCCACCCCAGCACGACCCCACCCCAGCCACACCCCAGCACGACCCCACCCAAGCACGACCCCACCCCAGCACGACCACACCCCACACCCACAGCACGACCACACCCCAGCAGGACCCCACCCCAGCACGAGCACCCACCCCACGCAGCACGACACACACCCCAGCACGACCACACCCCAGCACGACCTCGACCACACCCCAGCACGACCCGACACCCCAGCACGACCACGCCCCAGCACGACCACGCCCCAGCACGCACGACCGCCCCAGCACCCCGACACGACCCCACCCCAGCACCCCAGAGCCACCTCACCACCAGCACAGCACCGACCCCCCCAGCACGACCACCCCCCAGCACGACCACACCTCCAGCACTACCACCCCCCCATCACGACCACCCCCCCACACGACCACACCCCAGCACGACCACTCCCCAGCACGACCACACCGCCTTGGTTGAGTGGTTGCCTGTCGTCGTGGAATGTTTCGTGGGGTGTCTCGTGGAATGTTTCGCGGGGTGTCTCGTGGAATGTTTCGTGAGGTGTCTCGTGGAATGTTTCGTGAGGTGTCTCGTGGGATGTTTCGTGAAGTGTCTCGTGGGATGTTTCGTGAGGTGTTGCCCAGTTGGGTATCGTGAAAACGTGTCCATGCTCCACATGTCTATATCCCTTTCCGGGTTCGTGGGTCCATCATGTCGATGTATAGACTTGTGGAAATATTTCGAATTTGAAAAGTATGTGTTCCTTTGAATATCTGGGTTCTTCCAGGGGTTCTCTGTGGTGCTCAGTGCACTCAGGGGCTGGGTTCTGCAGGGTTCTCTTGGGGGTTATCTTTTTCGATGTATAGAAGGGGGAAATGCTGTCGAAATTGAAAAGTATGCTTTTCTTTGAAATTCTGGATTCTCCCGGGGGTTCTCTGTGGTTCTCAGTGCACTCAGCGGCTGGGTTCTGCAGGGTTCTTTTGGGGGGGTTCTTTATTCCATGTATAGAAGGGGGAAATGCTGTCGAATTTGAAAATTAGGTTTGTCTTTGAATTTCTGGGTCCTCCCAAGGGTTCTCTGTGGTTCTCAGTGCACTCATTGGCTGGGTTCTGCAGGGTTCTCTTGGGGGTTCTCTCTTTTCGATGTATAGAAGGGGGAACTGCTCTCGAATGTGAAAATTAAGTTTTTCTTTGAATTTCTGGATTATCCCGGGGGTTCTCTGTGGTTCTCAGTGCACTCAGTGGCTGGGCTCTGCAGGGTTTATCTTTTTTCCATGTATAGAAGGGGGAAATGCTGTCGAATTTGAAAATTATATTTCTCTTTGAATTTCTGGGTTCTACCGGGGTTCTCTGTGGTTCTCAGTGCAGTCAGTGGCTGGGTTCTGCATGGTTCTCTTGGGGGTTCTCTTTCTTCGATGTATAGAAGGGGGAAATGCTGTCGAATTTGAAAATTATGTGTTTCTTTGAATTTCTGGGTTCTTCCGGGGGTTCCCTGTGGTTCTCAGTTCACTCAGTGGCTGGGTTCTGCAGGGTTCTCTTGGGGGTTTTCCTTTTTGGATGTATAGAAGGGGGGAAATGCTGTCGAAATTAAAAAGTATGTTCCCGGAAAGGGCATAGGCCCAGGGTTCTCTTTTAGTATGTAAACAATGTCCCCCCGTGCCCAACTTGTAGGAGGCCGGCGGATTCTTTCCCTGATAAATATCGAG
Source organism: Prorocentrum cordatum (assembly GCA_963575745.1). Lineage (NCBI taxonomy): Eukaryota > Dinophyceae > Prorocentrales > Prorocentraceae > Prorocentrum > Prorocentrum cordatum. The sequence goes on along the minus strand of CAUYUJ010014378.1, from coordinate 31,896 downwards.
GTCGAAGGAGGCCGGCGGATTGAAATTTGAGGATGTCTCAGGCGAAACGCTTGTTTTTGAAATCCCGATCGATAAATCACAGGGCGCGGGCCACCTCAGCACGACCACACCGCAGCCCGACCACACCCCAGAACGACCACGCCCCAGCACGACCACGCCCCAGCACGACCACACCCCAGCACGACCACGCCCCAGCACGACCACACCCCAGCACGACCACCCCCCAGCACGACCACCACCCCAGCACGACCACACCCCAGCACGACCCGATCGATAAATCACAGGGTGCGGACCACCCCAGCACGACCACACCCCAGCACGACCCCACCCCAGCACGACCCCACCCCAGCACGACCACGCCCCAGCACACCACACCCCAGCACGACCACACCCCAGCACGACCACACCCCAGCACGATCGATAAATCACAGGTGCGGACCACCCCAGCACGACCACACCCCAGCACGACCACACCCCAGCACGACCCCACCCCAGCACGACCCCACCCTAGCACGACCACACCCCAGCACGACCACACCCCAGCACGACCACACCCCAGCACGACCCCACCCCAGCACGACCCCACCCTAGCACGACCACACCCCAGCACGACCACACCCCAGCACGACCACACCCCAGCACGACACCCCAGCACGACCACGCCCCAGCACGACCACGCCCCAGCACGACCACGCCCCAGCACGCCCCAGCACGACCACCCCCCAGCACGACCACCCCCCAGCACCCACCCCAGCACGACCACACCCCAGCACGACCACACCCCAGCACGACCACACCCCAGCACGACCACCCCAGCAGCACGACCACCACGCCCCAGCACGACCACACCCCAGCACGCCACCCCCCAGCACGACCACCCCCCAGCACGACACCCCCCACACGCACGCCCCAGCACGACCACACCCCAGCACGACCACACCCAGTCGCACCCCCGTGGAATGTTTCGTGGGGTGTCTGGTTGAGTGGTTGCCTGTTCGTGGGGTGTCTCGTGGAGTGTTTCACGGGGTGCTCGTGGAATGTTTCGTGAGGTGTCTCGTGGAATGTTTCGTGAGGTGTCTCGTGGGATGTTTCGCGGAGTGTCTCGTGGGATGTTTCGTGAGGTGTCGCCCAGTTGGGTATCGTGAAAACGTGACCATGCTTCACATGTCTATATCCCTTTCCGGGTTCGTGGGTCCATCATGTTTTTCTTTGAATTTCTGGGCTCTCCCGGGGGTTCTCTGTGGTTCTCAGTGCACTCAGTGGCTGGGTTCTGCAGGGTTCTCTTGGGGGTTCTCTTTTTTTTATGTATAGAAAGGGGGAAAGGCTGTCGAACTTGAAAATTATGTTTTTCTTTGAATTTCTGGGTTCTCCCAGGGGATCTCTGTGGTTCTCAGTCAACTCAGTGGCTGGGTTCTGCAGGGTTCTTTTGGGGGCCTCATTTGTCGATGTATAGAAGGGGGAAATGTTGTCGAATTTGAAAATTAAGTTTTTCTTTGAATTTCTGGGTTCCCCCAGGGGTTCTCTGTGGTTCTCAGTCCACTCGTTGGCTGGGTTCCGCAGGGTTCTCGTGGGGCTCTTCGACCTCCCAGAACTTTATTCCCGGGCCACATTTTGAATGCCCGGAGCCAACTGTAGGCCACTTCGTGCTCTTCGACTTCCCAGAACTCCATTCCCGGGACACATTCTGAATGCCCGGAGCCAACTGTAGGCCACTTCGTGGTCTTCGAGTTCCCAGAACTCCATTCCCGGGCCACATTTTGAATGCCCGGAGCCAACTGTAGACCACTTCGTGGTCTTCGAGTTCCCAGAACTCCATTCCCGGGCCACATTTTGGATGCCCGGAGCCAACTGTAGGCCACTTCGTGTCTTCGAGTTCCCAGAACTTCATTCCTGGGCATGATTTTGAATGCCCGGAGCCAACTGTAGGCCACTTCGTGTTCTTCGAGTTCCCAGAACTCCATTCCCGGGCCACATGTGAGGCTGAGGCAGGCTGATGCTGAGGCAGGCTGAGGCTGAGGCTGAGGCTGAGGCAGGCTGAGGCTGAGGCAGGCTGAGGCAGGCTGAGGCTGAGGCCTAGGCTGAAGGCTGAAGCAGGCTGAGGCTGAGGCTGAGGCAGGCTGAGGCTGAGGCTGAGGCAGGCTGATGCTGAGGCAGGCTGAGGCTGAGGCTGAGGCTGATGCAGGCTGAGGCTGAGGCACGCTGAGGCAGGCTGAGGCTGAGGCCGAGGCTGAAGGCAGACTGAGGCTGAGGCTGAGGCAGGCTGAGGCTGAGGCTGAGGCTGAGGCAGGCTGAGGCTGAGGCTGAGGCTGAGATGCAGGCTGAGGCTGAGGCAGGCTGAGGCCGAGGCCGAGGCTGAGGCAGACTGAGGCTGAGGCTGAAGCAGGCTGAGGCTGAGGCTGAGGCAGGCTGAGGCTGAGGCTGAGGCAGGCTGATGCTGAGGCAGGCTGAGGCTGAGGCTGAGGCTGATGCAGGCTGAGGCTGAGGCAGGCTGAGGCTGAGGCCGAGGCTGAAGGCAGACTGAGGCTGAGGCTGAAGGCAGGATGAGGCTGAGGCTGAGGCAGGCTGAGGCTGAGGCTGAGGCAGGCTGATGCTGAGGCAGGCTGAGGCTGAGGCTGAGGCTGATGCAGGCTGAGGCTGAGGCAGGCTGAGGCTGAGGCCGAGGCTGAAGGCAGACTGATGCTGAGGCTGCAGGCTGAGGCTGAGGCTGAGGCAGGCTGAGGCTGAGGCTGAGGCAGGCTGATGCTGAGGCAGGCTGAGGCTGAGGCTGAGGCTGATGCAGGCTGAGGCTGCGGCAGGCTGAGGGCTGAGGCCGAGGCTGAAAGCAGACTGAGGTGAGGCTGAAGCAGGCTGAGGCTGAGGCTGAGGCAGGCTGAGGCTGAGGCTGAGGCTGAGGCAGGCTGAGGCTGAGGCTGAGGCTGAGGCAGGCTGAGGCTGAGGCAGGCTGAGGCTGAGGCCGAGGCTGCAGGCAGACTGAGGCTGAGGGTGAAGCAGGCTCAGGCTGAGGCTGAGGCAGGCTGAGGCTGAGGCTGAGGCTGAGGCTGAGGCAGGCTGATGCTGAGGCAGACTGAGGCTGAGGCTGAGGCTGATGCAGGCTGAGGCTGAGGCAGGCTGAGGCTGAGGCCGAGGCTGAAGGCGACTGAGGCTGAGGCTGAAGCAGGCTGAGGCTGAGGCAGGCGGAGGCTGAGGCCGAGGCTGAAGGCAGACTGATGCTGAGGCAGGCTGAGGCTGAGGCTGAGGCTGATGCAGGGTGAGGCTGAGGCAGGCTGAGGCTGAGGCGGAGGCTGAAGGCAGACTGATGTTGAGGCTGAAGCAGGCTGAGGCTGAGGCTGAGGCAGGCTGAGGCTGAGGCAGGCTGAGGCTGAGGCTGAGGCGAGCTGAGGCTGAGGCTGTGACTGCGACTGCCGTTGCCACTGCGACTGCCATCGCGAATGCGACTACGACTGCGAGAACAGCAGAATTCTACAACAGGATTCTCATGTGAATCTTAAAGAGTATGCTTCCAGATATGCTCCTACACATCGCTGTTGGGTTGCTTTGCCGGGATCATATTTTGTGCGGCAATCTTGGATCTTATTCCGACTCGCCATCTTATTCTCAGCTCGATCGGTGAATAGTACCCAACAGCGACGACTGATAGGTTTCTAATGGGGTCAAAAGAGACCGTCTGATGACTCCCCAGGGGGGTCTGGGCGGGAGCCGGACAGGCGAGAACCGGGCTCGTTTTAAGCAAACAGTCACACACTTCGTGCTCTTCGACCTCCCAGAACTCCATTCCCGGGCCACATTTTGAATGCCCGGAGCCAACTGTAGGCCACTTCGTGCTCTTCGACTTCCCAGAACTCCATTCCCGGGCCACATTTTGGATGCCCGGAGCCAACTGTAGGCCACTTCGTGCTCTTCGACTTCCCAGAACTCCATTCCCGGGCCACATTTTGGATGCCCGGAGCCAACTGTAGGCCACTTCGTGCTCTTCGACTTCCCAGAACTCCATTCCCGGGCCACATTTTGGATGCCCGGAGCCAACTGTAGGCCACTTCGTGTCTTCGAGTTCCCAGAACTCCATTCCCGGGCCACATTTTGAATGCCCGGAGCCAACTGTAGGCCACTTCGTGTCTTCGAGTTCCCAGAACTCCATTCCCGGGCCACATTTTGAATGCCCGGAGCCAACTGTAGGCCACTTCGTGGTCTTCGAGTTCCCAGAACTCCATTCCCGGGCCACTGAAGGCTGAGGCTGAGGCCTGAGGCTGAGGCTGAGGCACTGAGGCTGAGGCTGGCTGAGGCTGAGGCAGGCTGAGGCTGCAGGCTGAGGCAGGCTGAGGCTGAGGCTGAGGCTGCAGGCTGAGGCTGAGGCAGGCTGAGGCTGAGGCCGAGGCTGAAGGCAGACTGAGGCTGAGGCTGAAGCAGGCTGAGGCTGAGGCTGAGGCAGGCTGAGGCTGAGGCTGAGGCAGGCTGAGGCTGACGCAGGCTGAGGCTGAGGCTGTGACTGCGACTGCCGTGCCCACAGAAGAGGGCGGGACGAGGGGAAGCCTCGTCCGCTGCTGAAAAAGACGGGCGGTCTGCCCACAGAGGGTCTGTACCATGGATCGGCTGCGAGTGAGGGGGGGGGGAGGGGGTCCTCGCAGAAGGCGGCGGGACTTCTCGGAAGCCCTCCGGCCGTCTGAGAAGTGCCCTTCTTTCTGTCTTCGGGGAAAGCTTAGCAGACTTCTCAGCAGGCCGGGGGACTTCCGGGCCTTCTGGGAAGGCCTGCCTCTTCTCACTCCCCCCCAGGGCTCGCCACCGAATTGAGAATCGATGCCGGGCCATGCCCTAACCTGTATCTGTGGCCCAGCCTGCCGCTACCACTGCCCAAGGCCTTGCCATTGCTCGGACGTCCATTCACCGCGCGTGTTTCGGCTTCGTGCGCTCAATCCGTTCCACAAGGTGAGCCAGAGAAAAATGCCACACCCTGGGGGGCGTCTTAAGCATAACACAAATTGTCGGAACACGAAAACCAGCCTCGTGCTGGTTGCGATCGACCTGGCGTCTCAGGACGGCCAAAAGACCACGACAACAACTAACCGAAGTGCTGCTGTCGAGATCAGTGGGTTCTCCCCCGAGGCACCCTCCCGAAAAATTCAATTAGTTCTGGACGCCTGGGATGGGTACGACAAAAATCGGCACGATGCACCAAAAATCATGTTGTCCAAAAACAACAGCGGTCGCCCTCTTGGGCAGGCGACCTTCTGTCTCAAACGAAAAACGTCCGCAGCGACGCCGACAGCAACTCCTGCTCAACATTGGCAAGATTTGCTGTTAGTCTTACAGCTAGAGAGCAGAAAACCTTGTCCACGACAAGCGAAGCAATTCAGAAAAAGCAACTCAAGAAGGAATCGAAAAAGGGCAGGGCTGCTTAGCAAACGTCCAGGGCCGCTTAGTGAACTCAGCAGATCGTGGTCACAGTTTTGTCCTCCCTTGATCTTCGCATCCATTCATTCCGTCCCCATTGGTTGTGGCTCTTTCCTCTGCCCGGAGAGGCGGGCGATGGACCGAACCTTCGGACCTCGACGACTAGAGGCGCGCGAGCGCCGGGCGCAAGCTTCGCCATCGCTCAGACGTCCAGTCCACAGGCATTGTTCGGTCTCGTGCGAGTTTCTGTTGCTCGATGATCCAGGAGGCTCCCCGATGGTCCTCGCCGTGCCACAGTACACACGCCCGAGCGATGCCAGGAAGCCCGCGTTTGTGTGAGGGGCTTTCGCTGTCTGGGCAGCAGGTGGTGGCAGAAAGACGGGCCTTAAGCGTGCCTCAGACCCTGAGGGCAAATCAAGGTGAATGAGACGAAGCAATGACGATGATAAAACTGGGGCTGGGGGAGGCTGAATCGAGAATCTCTTAGTTCAGGCGGCTCTGGAGGATGTCTCCGTCGCCGCAACCTTCTCAGAGCGTTCCAGAACGCTCTGGGAGCGTTCTAGAACGCCCTGGAGCGGACTTATCCTCGTCCTGGCCCCGTCCGAATGAAGGAGAGGGAATGACGGGGGGGATACTCTCTCGTTGCTCTGTCGCTTCTCTGTTTTTATTTCCCATCTCCAAAAGATGGGGCTCTTGCCACTACTCCAGTAATATGTTGTGTTATCGTATCGTACGTGATGAAATACTATGTGTGTGTTGTTATGGTTACGATGTGATGTTATCTTACGATGGTGCTGCAGAAGCAGATGATGATGAGAATGATGATGATGATGATGATGATGATGATGATGATGATGATGATGATGATGATGATGATGATGATGATGATGATGGGGATGATGGCGGAGCAGATTCTGAGGATGTCTCGCGCGAAGCGCAGATTTCAGCATCCCCACGGGGGAGACGCCAGGGGGTAATGCACTCCTCCCTCGCGACAAAATGGTGGGATGTCTCAAACGGTTCTCATGTTTCACCACCCGACAGCATCCGCTTTCGGAGCAGATGTTCAGGATGTCTCCAGCGAAGCGCGGGTTTTCGCACCCCGCGGGGACGGGGGCAGATGTTGAGGATGTCTCGAGCAGTTTGCTTATTCCTTGGTGGCCACATTCGTCTGGGTTCTGAGTAAAGTATGGGGATGTCTCGGGTGAGGCGTCGGTTTCTACACCCCAAAGGGCGCAGAGGGCGAGAATGTCTCATATTCACTTATCCTCAAACTCACTTGTGCTCAGGCTCGCTTAGACCCAGACTCGTGCTCATCACACTCATACCCAAACTCGCTCACACTCAAGCTTACGCACAGGAATGGCTCCAATCAAATGTTTTTTTACGTATGCTCCTATCCATTGGGCCCTTTACTGGGGCACGAATCTGTAATGTCTTACGTACGTTTCTATAGTTTGAAATCCTCCTCCTCATCATCATCCTCCTCCTCCTCTACACCCCCATACTTCTTATGAGGAGGTGCGGACACTCGCTTGCCCAACTGGCGAGGCGGCAAAGAAATTCGCCAGCTCACACCCAAGAAACGTGTAAGATGTCCGTAACGATTTCACAACATGTCTAAATTCATGCGCGTAGGGCGGCCCTTGGGAGCCTCCGAACGAATAGTATATTCGCGAGATCCCGCATAGGTCCGGGTCAAATCCCAGGCCATCCCATGAAAGAAAGCAATGTCCGCAACCACTCAGACGGATCGTTGCTTCCACAGTGGGCGCTATAATCGACAACCCTTTCTCCCGCCCAAAAAGAACCTCAAGAAGCCCCCAATATCTCCGCAAGAGACCCATCAGAGCCCAAGAAGCCGCCGAGGAGCCCCAAGAACCCCCCAAGAGATCCTGAAGAAGCTTGTACCATCACCAAAATAACATCCCACGGCCGGCGGAATGGGCGAAGCAATTGAATTCAGAGCAAAGAAACATGACAGGCACCGGACACCAGCGCCGAGCGCGACTCCGGCAACCTGGCACAAGACAAAGAAACGCAGGAGGAAAGGCAGGAGGAGGATGTGAAGAGGACGGAGGCTCACATTAGAAATCGCTGGAAAACACCCACAAAAGAAAAAACACGTCATTGAAAGCCGCACACCAAAATGACATCTCCCTCTTTCGTGGCCTGTGGCAAGAAGGCCCTTTCGTGCGCAACCTTAGTGGCAGCCGCAACAACCTGGATCGGCAACACGAACGGGTGACCCTCGGCAACAACGCCTTTTGATGCGCAGCCTTGGGGGGGCCCGCCAGGGCCTGGACAACCGCGCGAACCAAAGCCGTCGGATTGCACGAACGACCGACGGGAGCGCGTCGATGGATCCCTGGCGCGAGAAGGCAACTACGAACGTCGGCCAATTCATTTCGACAGCCCCAGAACGCCCGCCCGAGGGCTCTGCGAAGTCAAATGCATTCGGGCGCCAGCACGGAAGGTTCTGGCACTGCCGGGCCGCATCGTGATGGCGTCTAACTGAATCCTGCGTCAAAACCGCAACTTGGCCCCTCCGAAATCGAAAATATCTTTCCATAGTAAAGGAATGCCTTGGGAAGCGCGGAAAAGCAAGTTTTTCCAAAGTTAATCAAAATCTCCTAGGACGATTCGAAACTGATCCCAAGGAGGAAACTCACGTGGCCCGCTCGAGTGGACCTCCCCGCCAAACGAAGCACGCCGCAGAATGCGCCGCGCATGCGTTACGATCGACTGCAAGGGGCGCGCCCTGAATCAAACGCCCCTCGATTGCGAAGGCCCCACCGAAGCGGCGGAGAGAGAAAGAGAGCGGAAGGACAAATGCTGCCCAGCGAGGCGGAGATAGTTGTAGGCCTACCCATCTGCACGCGCGCTTGGCCACATGGGCCGCCTTCATGCGCTCAAGCGTGGCAGCGTTCTTCTTATCAATCTCCTTATTCTCGGGGACTTCCGCCCTGGCGCGCAAGATTGCGCCCGCGCCCCTGGCGCGCTGAGCCCGCCACTGCACCGACTCGATTTTCTTCAGGGGCCCCAGAACAACGTCGTTGGCCTGCAAGCGAAGCTGGCGACCCCAAGAAATCTCAAACTTCGCCTCCCGCCCAACCCTCAAAGCGCCGTCAGCAATGACTGCGATTCGGGGGCAGAAAATGGATCCGAAACGGGAAGCGATCGTGCAAACTCCCTTCTCTTCGTTCACGCTCACCACCACGCCCAGAAACCGAGTTGATCCTGGGTCTTCCACCGCCTCAGGCTGCTCGTCCTTGCGCGAAAACAGAGAACGAGTCTGCGGCCCACGTCGCGGCGCCCCTGGGCTCTCCTCGAACACCTCGCCCACGAAAGGGACGCCACGTGCTCGGACATCTGCCACTGCGACTTTGGAATCCTGGCCGCCATCGGAGAATTTGACCATCACGAACGCTTTCTTGCATCCGCAACAATAGCGGCTGAACTTCGCTGCCCCAGGGCCCCGTAGACCCAGACACGCTAAACCAGGACACGCAGCAACGCTAGAAACCAACTTTTCGAAACGGCTTCGCCAAGAAACCAGTCGACGCAATATCCCAAGCAGAAACCTGGAGGTCAGCATCAGAAAAAAATCTCCCCTCCAATAACGAAACAAAAAATATCCCGGCAAAGCAACCTAACAGCGATGTGTAGGAGCATATCTGGAAGCATATCTGGGAGCATTCAAAATGTGGCCCAGGAATGGAGCTCTGGGAACTCGAAAACCAAAGTGGCCTACAGTTGGCTCCGGGCATTCAAAAAGTGGCCCGGGAATGGAGTTCTGGGAACTCGAAGACCACGAAATGGCCTACAGTTGGCTCCGGGCATCCAAAATGTAGCCCGGGAATGGTGTTCTGGGAACTCGAAGACCACGAAGTGGCCTACAGTTGGCTCCGGGCATCCAAAATGTGGCCCGGGAGTGGGGTTTTGGGAAATCGAAGAGCACGAAGTGACCTACAGATGGCTCCGGGCATCCAAAATGTGGTCCCGGAGTGGAATTCTGCGAAGTCGAAGAGCACGAAGTGGCCTACAGTTGGCTCCGGGCATGCAAAATGTGGCCCGGGAATGGGGTTCTGGGAGGTCGAAGAGCACGAAGTATGTGACTGTTTGCTTAAAACGAGCCCGGTTCTCGCCTGTCCGGCTCCCGCCCAGACCCCCCTGGGGAGTCATCAGATGCTCTCTTTTGACCCCATTACAAACCTATCAGTCTTCGCTGTTAAGTAATAACGAAACAAAAACGAAATTATCCCGGCAAAGCAACCTAACAGCAGCGGCCTTTGAACACGAAGTGGCCTACAGTTGGCCCCGGGCATTGAAAATGTGGCCCTGGAATGAGATTCTGGCGATTCGAAGAGCACGAAGTGGCCTACAGTTGGCTCCGGCCACTCAAAATGTAGCCCGGGAATGGAGTTCTGGGAGGTCGAAGAGCACGAAGTGTGTGACTGTTGACGAAAAACGAGCCCGGCTCTGTTCCCGGTTCTCCAGAAAGTGGCCCGGGAATGGAGTTCTGGGAGGTCGAAGAGCACGAAGTGTGTGACTGTTGGCGAAAAGCGACCCGGCTCTGTTCCCGGTTCTCCAGAATGTGTCCCGGGAATGGAGTTCTGGGAGGTCGAAGAGCACGAAGTGTGCGACTGTTGGCGAAAAACGATCCCGGTTCTCCTCCCCGGCACCCGCCCAGACCCCCCTGAGGAGTCATGATGCTCTCTTTTAACACCACTAGAAACCTATCAGCAAACGCTGTTAGGTAACGATTCCTGCAGCGCAGAGAACGCGTCTGCGCCCTGGTTAGTCAGTGTCCTGGTTTCCGGCGCCCTGACTGGCACGTAGATTCCGTGCTCGGGCCAACGAACTTCGACAAAGTCTCCATAGCGGAAACTTCCGCCAAACCGAACATCCTTCCCATGAGCCTGCCAACGCGTCTGCGGCCAACTGCTCGGGCAACTGCCGGATGGCGCACAAAGGGATGTCTGGGACGAGCACCTCGTCGGCCAGCACGAAGAGGTGCATGGACAACCCGCACTTCCCCGTCAAGGTCGACGTGCACCAACCCACCCACTGAAAACCGTTTGCCCCATGTTTGCAACTCCCGTTGCACCGCAGTTTCTGACCCTGACAAACTCGTCAGCACGGCCGCGCCGCCAGCATCATTGCCCGCGGTGCCCTCCGAGGAAATTTAGAAGATTCCAGCGCGATCCACGAAGGAGAAATGCGATTGCAGTTGCTTCTTCCTGAAGTTCGGAAACCGCGTGGTGAACAGACCAAACGGCACGGTAGGCGCATTCGCGGAAAGCCACGCATGCATTCGCGGCAAGACAGCAGACAAGTCGGACATGATAAGCTGGTCTCCAGATGTTCTGGTTCAGGCGAAAGACACCGATGGAGAGACAGCTGCCACCCGGAAAATCCGAGGTCGGAAGAAGCAACTGAAAAAAAACAGCCCTTGAACCAACAAGAAGCTTGAGAACGAGGAGAAGGAGAGGGAGGCAAGGCCTATAGCAATCACCTCCGCAGGCCGATCTCAGCCCTCTGCTGCCTACAGGGAGATGCATTGGATCATTTCCTGTCGATTCGAATGCAGCCGACCCCGCCTCAGCCGAAATTCAAATTAATATCCACCCGATCGAGCTGAGATTGAGATGGCGAGTGGGAATAAGATCGAAGATGGCGGGAGAAAATACTAGGACTCAAACGAATGGACAAATTTCGAGAACATAATTTTCAACAGACCAAACTGGGCGCCGGCGGTAAATCGTCAACCTTGGTTACCGCCGGGAACTCGTAGAGCTTCCTCTTGCGACTGCCCAGCGAAAGTTGCATTCTAATTATTACAGCGTTTCAGAGATTTCTCCCTTGCCAGGCTGATCTCAGCCCTCTGGTGCCTTCAGAGAGATGCACTGGATCATGTCCTGTTGATTCGAATGCATCAGGGCTCTGGCAATGGCCCGTGGCTCGAGTTATCTTCGAAAAACCGTCGCAAGCACCCAAAGTTGCACCCTAATGATCAGAGGTTTTCGAACATTTCTCGTGCTTCAGGCCGATCTCAGACCCGCTGATGTCTACAGGAAGACGCATTTGATAATTTCCCGTCGATTCGTATGAATCTGGGCTCTGGCAATGGCCTGTCGCTCGGGTTATCTTCCAGGGACCACCACTAGCACCCAAAATGAGCTCTAACTGCAAATCCCGCCTCCGAGCTTCATACTAACTATCCCGTCAAAGCAACCTAACAGCGATGTGTAGGAGCATATCTGAAAGCATTCCCCTGAAGATTCAGATGAGAATCCAGTTGTAAAGTTCTGCTGTTCTCGCAGTCGTAGTCGCATTCGCGATGACAGTCGCAGTGGCAACGGCAGTCGCAGTCACAGCCTCAGCCTCAGCCTGCGTCAGCCTCAGCCTCAGCCTCAGCCTCAGCCTGCCTCAGCCTCAGCCTCAGCCTGCTTCAGCCTCAGCCTCAGTCTGCCTTCGGCCTCGGCCTCAGCCTCAGGCTGCCTCAGCCTCAGCCTGCATCAGCCTCAGCCTCAGCCTCAGCCTGCCTCAGCATCAGCCTGCCTCAGCCTCAGCCTCAGCCTGCCTCAGCCTCAGCTTCAGCCTGCTTCAGCCTCACCCTCAGTCTGCCTTCAGCCTCGGCCTCAGCCTCAGCCTGCCTCACCCTCAGCCTGCCTCAGGCTCAGCATCAGCCTGCCTCGGCATTCAAAATGTAGCCCGGGAATGAAGTCCTGGGAACTCGAAGACCACGAAGTGGCCTACAGTTGGCTCCGGGCATTCAAAATGTGGCCCGGGAATGGAGTTCTGCCCTGGGGTTACTCGGATCGCGTTTTTTGATCCGACACTCTTCGACACTGCAACTTTGATCCAAGGTTTTGTTTTTGATCCAACGCGGTCACACGGCACAGTTTTGATCCAGACCATTTTTTTTGATCCAGACCATGTTTTTGTCCAAACCATGTTTTTTATCCAACGACGCGTGTACAGCATGTGCACGATTATATGTTGCATGGCCACTACATATACATTTGTATGTACAATTAAACATATATGCATATACATTTATACATAACCATATAGATATACATCTACATATACATATGTGCAAATGCATATGTACATACATATACATGTGTATGCATACATGTACACATATTTATATGCATATGTCTATATATGTATATGTACACAAATATGCATATACACATGCGTGTATATACATATACACATATGTATACATACATATATATAATGTGTATGTATGACCGTAAATTATGTTGCATGCATATATATATATATACTAGAACCACGCGCGCGCTTCGCGCGCGCTTAGGTTCTGTCGAGTCACAGACCCAGGAATCGTTGCGAGAAGAAATTGGTGACGCGAAGCGTCTTGGGGGCGTCCTTGGACGTCTGGGGTCTCCTGGGGCCTCTTGAGGGGCCTCCTGATGGCCTCCTGGCGGCCTCTTGGGGCGGAAGGCTCGAGCTTGCGGTTCGTGGTCCCCCTCTGGGCCCCCTCTTGGGCCCGTCTTGGGGCCCTCTTGGGCCATCTTGGGCGCCTCTTGGGCCGTCTTGGGGCCCTCTTGGGCTGTCCTGGGGCCCTCTGGGAAGCTTCTTGGGCCGTCTTGGGGCGGTCTTGGGCGCCTCTTGGGCCGTCCTGTAACGTCGGAAAACCCAAAAGGCGACTTTGTTGAAAATGTACGTTTTACGAAGGGAATGTGCCAATTCTTGCGTCTAGGGGCCCTCTTGGGACGCATGTTGGAGGCTTCTTGGGGCCTCTTGGGGGCGTCCTTGGACGTCTGGGGTCTCCTGGGGCCTCTTGAGGGGCCTCCTGGGGGCCTCCTGGCGGCCTCTTGGGGCGGAAGGCTCGAGCTTGCGGTTCGTGGTCCCCCTCTGGGCCCCCTCTTGGGCCCGTCTTGGGGCCCTCTTGGGCCATCTTGGGCGCCTCTTGGGCCGTCTTGGGGCCCTCTTGGGCTGTCCTGGGGCCCTCTGGAAGCTTCTTGGGCCGTCTTGGGGCGGTCTTGGGCGCCTCTTGGGCCGTCCTGTAACGTCGGAAAACCCAAAAGGCGACTTTGTTGAAAATGTACGTTTTACGAAGGGAATGGGCCAATTCTTGCGTCTAGGGGCCCTCTTGGGACGCATGTTGGAGGCTTCTTGGGGCCTCTTGGGGGCGTCCTTGGACGTCTGGGGTCTCCTGGGGCCTCTTGAGGGGCCTCCTGGGGGCCTCCTGGCGGCCTCTTGGGGCGGAAGGCTCGAGCTTGCGGTTCGTGGTCCCCCTCTGGGCCCCCTCTTGGGCCCGTCTTGGGGCCCTCTTGGGCCATCTTGGGCGCCTCTTGGGCCGTCTTGGGGCCCTCTTGGGCTGTCCTGGGGCCCTCTTGGAAGCTTCTTGGGCCGTCTTGGGGCGGTCTTGGGCGCCTCTTGGGCCGTCCTGTAACGTCGGAAAGCCCAAAAGACAACTTTGTTGAAAATGTACGTTTTACGAAGGGAATGGGCCAATTTTTGCGTCTAGGGGCCCTCTTGGGACGCATGTTGGAAGGCTTCTTGGGGCCTCTTGGGGGCGTCCTTGGACGTCTGGAGGCCATCTTCAGCATCTCGGAGCCCTCTTGGAGGCCTCTTGGAAGTTTCTTGGGCCGTCTTGGGCGCTTCTTGGGCCGTCTTGTCTGACTGGGGAGGCCTCCGGCAAGCCCCGACGAGCCTCCGGGCCCCCCGGGGTGCACATTTGCGGTCGGGGTCCCGGCCCCGGGCCCCCGGACCCGGTGCGCCGTTATATGTATATATATATATATATATATATATATATATATATATATATATATATATATATATATATATATATATCACGCCTGGGACCCCAGTGAGGTCCGCGGAGTACGCCTGGGAACGTGCGCCCGCGCTGTAGGGCGCGCCGCGGTCTCAAGCGCGGGGCGCCCTAAAGCGGGGGTCGGCGGACTCACGCGCCTGGGGGCCCGATGACGGCCCGCGGATCACGCCCAAGGTCCCCGATCTGCGGGGCGGTGGGATTTTGCCGTGCCGCGTCGTGCCGTGCCGTTCTGCCTTGGTTGTCTCAGGCGTCTTGGGGTGTCTGGGGCCTCATGCGTCTTGGTGAGTCTTGAAGCATCAGGCGTCTTGGGCATCTAGGGGTCTGAAGCGTCTATAGGGCCTCAGGCATTTTAGGTGTCTAGAGGCCCTAGGCGTCCTGGGGTGTCTGGGGGCCTTAGATTTCTTCGGGGTGTCCTGTCACCGCGGGCCCGTCTCTCCTCGAAATTGTGGCTCAGGCGCGTTGTCGGCGCCACGAGGATGGCGACCCCACCGAACGAGGATATTGTAAACCGCATCAGCACATTACTTACGAGCGCGCTCTTGCCATACCGCGATGAGCTCGCAGGCCGCCGGGACATCGACGCCCTGGTGAAGCATCGCGAACTCATCGTTGCCGTGAAGGACTGGGCCGTCGTCGTCGTCACCCTCGTGTTCGTCTTCCTTTTCTTGATCCTCCACCTCCCAAACAAGGACGCTGGTAACAAGGGGGAGCTGAAGATCCTTTTCCAGAAGGTGGCGGAGAACCGCAATTCAGAATGGCAGCTCGGTCGCGAAGCAGAGGCATGGGCAACGAAAATGGGCAGGCGAGCTCAAGCCATGCGCCGCGACATCCAGCAGGCCATCACGAAAGCCAGAGATGGCGACAACGTTCCCGAGTGGCTCAGCCCGTTCATGCAGGACGGGACCGACAAGACGGAGTACGATGTCAAGTACATACGGGACGAGCAGGTTTGCTATCGGACTCAGAAGGGCGTCAAGAAGCCTTTGCGGGAGGAGTCTGAGCCGCTGCAGCCCAACGACGAGGGCGACGATGAGTTGGTCCTAGCGAAGTGGCATGACGGATTCACGCGCAGGATCCCGAACTTGACAAATAAGACGTTGAGGGCCCTGCAGGTGGACAACGGATCAGGGGATCGGCGCCCTTCAAGCGTGACCGAGATCAAGCGGGAGGTGGCCAAGGACGGAGCTACGTGGCGACTGATCGACGCTAAGGAGCGTCGCCCAGATGTTCCTGACGTCGCTTTCCTGCGCATCTTCAGGGTCCAGGGCGCGGCGAAGCCGACGTTGCAGCTGGTCGTGACGCGCCACACCGCAGACGAGAAGGAGAAGGCCACATGGGAGAGGTGGGGGAGGATTGGAGAGGAATAGGACGGGGGGTCATCGGGTCAACGGTCGGTCAACGCATGTGCATTGACCTGCCGTGGAGCCGGTGACCCGGTGGCCCCCCAGCCGTTCGCTCCGCATCCTCCCTCTCCTCGCCTAGGCGATTGCCTGCATGAAGAAGCTGATGACAGAGATGATCAATGGCATGCCGAAAGAAAAGGCAGAGGAACAAAAAAAGGAGCACGTCAAACCAGCGCCCAAGCAGACTGCCGCCAGTAAGAAGCCAGCATCAGCATCGAAGTCGGATACCAAACAGCCTGCTGCCGCGACGTCCCAAGACGACGGCAACGAGAAGAAGAACGAGGGCGCGAAGGCGGAGGAGGATGACGCAGAAGAAGAGGAGGATGAGAACGAGGAGGAGGACGAGGAGGAGGAGGAGGAAGAAGAAGAAGACGCTGAAGAGGGTGAGGAAGATGGCGAGGAGGAAACAGCTGAAGAAGATGAGGAAGAAGAGGAGGAAGTTCGCAAAAAGCCAGCGCTCAAGAAACCAGCGAGTGCGGCGGAGGATGAGGATGAGGGCGATGGCGAAGCCTTGAGAATGAAAAGGCCCGCCGCTGCGGCGGAGGAGGATGAGGGCGAGGAGAAACATGAGGAATCGCCAAAGATGAAGAGGCCTGCGGCGGCACATGAGGAAGCGCCAAAGATGAAGAGGCCTCCAGCGGCGGCACCAGCGAACGAGGAAGCGCCAGCGGCACCAGCGAGCGAGGCAGAGGCAGCGGCACCAGCGAGCGAGGCAGAGCCAGCGGCACCAGCGAGCAAGGAAAGGCCAGCGGCACCAGCGAGCGGGGCGACACCCATGGCAACCAGCGCATCACCGAGCAGGGCAACATCTTCGGGACCAATGGCGCCAGACCAGGACACTTGTTTCAAAACGTCGTCCGATCCTCCGATCCTAGATCCTCCGATCGTCCGATCGTCCGATCCTGGGGTCTCCGATCCTAGATCCTCCGATCGTCTCATCCTAGATCCTCCGATCGTCCGATCCTAGGTCCTCCGATCCTAGATCCGCCGATCGTCCGAACGTCGTCCGATCTTAGATCCTCCGATCCTAGATCCTCCGATGTTAGATCCTCCGATCCTCCTCCTCCTCCCCCTTATTACCAATTCTCCCTAGATCCTCCGATCGTAACCCGGTCCACTGGGTAATCCGAGATAGGTCGACGATTTGGATCGAAATCATTCTGTCCTCTTCCTTCGGCCTTCCTCCACCCCCCCTCCGCCGATGTCCCCAGGACGGCCGCCCCGCGGTGAACGTGGATTCGGCCGACTCCATGGACGAAGGCCCTCCAGCACGCCCGATACTTGGCCAACAAGCCGCGTCGGGGCCGCAACGCCGCTAACCCACTTACCCATCAGAGCGGTTCCACATAGGGGAGGGCGGGGGTCATCGGGTCAACGGGGGGTCAACGCACGTGCGTTGACCTACCGTTGACCCGATAACCCCCTCCTCATCCTTTCCCCATACTCTTCCCCTTTAGTCCTCATCCTTGTTCCCCCTGCCCCTCCATCGCGAGAACCGCTACGGGGGGCAAGTTCTTGGTTCACGGCATTGCAGCCGCGGCAATTGCTGGGGCGAACGCCGAACATCCGCCTGATGGCGAGGAACAACGGCGCCTGAGACCGTGGAGAACAGCCGCCAGCGGCGGCGAGAGGTTGGGCGAGCGTTCGGGCAAGGGGAAAAGATTTCGTCGTCGTCGTCGTCGTCGAAGTTCGATCGTCGTCGTCGTTCGGTCGACGTCGTCGTTCGGTCGTCGTCGTCGTCGTCGTTCGGTCGTCGTCGTCGTCGTCGTCGTCGTCGTCGTCGTCGTCGAGGCTTCGAGGGCGTTTCGAGGTCGAGGGGGAGCCTCGTTGCGTTGCCGCGGCCAGACTCGCCTCGAGACTCTGGCAAGGACGCGCCCCAGGAGGGGGCGAAGCACCGACATTCGACCGTTCCCGACGCAATGCCAACACGTTGTAATATGGAACATCAGCACAGAGGCCCGAAAAGAACATTCAACACGTTGTAATACGCTCGAGCCAGAACAGAGGACCGAAAGGAACATTCAGCACAGAGGCCCGAAAGGAACATTCAGGACAGAGGCCCGAATGGAACATTCAGCAAGGGGCCCGAAAGGAACATTCAACAGCATTGAACCTGTAATGGGTCCTTTTCGGGTCATTGTTCAAACTACCCTATTGCAAGACGACGTATTTAAATGCCCTGGCTCGAGACCCTTATGAAGGGCTACATTCGTGGCAGTGGGGTCCCGAGAAACTGCTGGCGCACCCCCCTGGGCCGTGCGATGACAGCAGCTGGCAGCGGGTCCGTTGACGAGGGGAGCGGTCACGTTCTGGGGGGTATGCGAAGTCGCCAATGCCCCATGCAACCATGATGACCCAGTCACCAGCCTTAGATTCACCCCGTTCCCCCTAGCTCCATCTCGCTTCCCCTTCCCTCCTACCTCCCCGTCTCTCCCCCGTCCTCCCTCCTCCGCCGCCATCGCCCTCCATGATTCCTAAATCGTTCCAAAACAGCTTTGAGCCGCTCGAAGGTTCTGGATGTGGAGCGCGTGGAGGACAGCAGCACCGAGTCGGCCGATGAAGGCCAGGTCAGCGAGCAGATGGATCAGGCCACAAGGGCATCGTTGGCAGTCCAGCGCATCGATGACCTCGACGAGGAGCAGCTGCTGCAGTTGACGACGAAGATCGACCAGGCCGACCAGGGGGTGAGGATTGGCCTCACCAGTCTGCAGGCGCGGCAGCTGCTTGCGCAGAGGGGGGCCATGGAGAAAGCCCAGCAGGAGGCCCCAGCAAGCGGCGGCGCCATGTCAAGCGGCGAGCCACGCGGCGCAGGCGGCGAGCCAAGCGGCGCCGAGCCAAGCGGCGGGCCAGGCGGCGAGCCAAGCGGCGCCGAGGCAAGCGAGCCAAGCAGCGCCGAGGCAAGCGGCGAGCCAGGCAGCGGCACGTCAAGCGACGACGCGCCATTGGTGGCGCCGAGCCAGTTGGCGGAGAGCCAGGAGGCGGGGAGCCAGGCCGCGGCGCACCTGGGCGGCAGCGCAGGTGGCGGCGAGGGTGGCGCGGCCGCAGCGGCAGTGGGCGGCGTCGAGGCAGGCGGTGCCGAGGCCAGCGGCGTCGTCGACGCCGCAGCCCCCTCTGCGCCTACGACGCCTGTCAAGCATTCGACGCGCTGGAGCCGCAAGCCCACGGTTCAGGCCAGCGCCGCGCAGCCAGCCAGGCCCTGGAATCCGAGCGTCAACAGCAGCGCCCAGTCCTTCGCCGACACCTTGTCAGCAGAGCTCGAGCTCGAGGAGAGCCTCTACACCCAGGCATCGCCGCGTCATGAGAATCCTCTCATGGCGGAGGAGGGGTCATCGGCTCAACGGAGAGCCTGGTCAACGCACGTGCGTTGACCGTGCGTTGACCCGATGACCTGGTCATCGCACGTTGACCCGATGACTCCTCTTCCTCCTCCTCCTCCTCCTCCTCCTCCTCCTCCTCCTCCTCCTCCTCCTCCTCCTCTTCGATTCCTCAACTTTGGCCGCCCCGCAGGCGTCCGACATGTCCAACCTTGAGGATGAGAAGGCTTTCGCGGAGAAGCTCGCGAGCGTCTTCCACTCCCCCGGGCGGAAGTCGCACCTTGACTCCCAGGAAGGCGGCGCTGACCCGATGGGCTTCGAGATCGACGAGACCTGCAATAACGGCACCTTTTGGAAGCAGATGCGCGACGCTGAGCTCAAGTTCGGCACCAAGGGCAAGGCAGGCAATCCTGCTGCTGGACGCTGGCAGAGGCATATCAATGGCAGCAGCAAGCAATCGCAGAAGGACAAGGCGGACTACGCGGCCCTCCAAGGGAAACCAGATCGGCAAGAGGCGTTCAGGGTCAAGTGTCTCAAGGAGAAATATTGCGAGTGGGTCATGGAGAAGACCCACACGAAGAACTACAAGAAGCGCGAGTACTCGGACGGCAGGTACCTGTGCGCCAACAGGATCATCGTGGAGGAGGGCGGCGGGCGCCAGGGCAAGCTGAACGCCGCCAACTACGCTTTGCGATGCTTGGCCATGGGCCATCCGTGGGCACCAGGGCTTGCAAACACACTTCCTGGCAACTTTTCTCGGAGGAGGTGGACGAGCGTTTAACGGGGAGGAGCTTCGGGTGAGGAGGGATGGAGGAGGAGGAGGAGGGCGACGAGGAGGGGGCAGGAGGATGAGTCCTCAGGCAAAGTGGTGCGAGTGGCGCAAGGACATCCTCTTCTTGTACAACGTCGAGGGCGTGTCGGAGGACCTGGAGGAGGTGTGGTCCCTCACGAAGAAGTGGTTCAAGGAGGGCGGCAACAAGACGAACCTCGCTGACGCCATGGGCACGCTCCAGGCTCAGATGGGCGAGATGCGGCAGCAGGAGAATTTGAGAAATCAGAAGGCGGCCGCTGCTGCGATCGCGGCCATCGAGTCGAAGGAGGCAGCCGCCGCGCAGTCGATCGCCGCAGCCGCAGCTGGGCAGGCGACCATCGCAGCCGCAGCCGCGGGGGCCGAGGCAGGTGGAGGCAAGTCCACTGGCGAGACAGGCACAGCCGCGCGCGCCGAAAGCAGGCGCGAAAAGAAAGGCCCGTGGCACCGAGACTGCACCTGGTCCAGAAGAGCCGCCTGCTACGAGGCAGAAGAAGGAGCAGACACCCCTCCAGATGAAGATGGCCGCGGCGAAGACGACCAAGCTCAACTACAGCCTGGCCACTGCGAGCTGCATCTCGATCAAGGCGGAGATCCAGAAGGCGATCGGAGAGTGGGCCTACTTCAACAACTCGGATGCGCAGAAGGCGCTCGTCGAGGCCGAGGAGAAGCTGACGCAGGCTATCCGCGAGAAAGACTGGTTTGGGAAGTTCACCAGCAAGGAGCTGACCACCGTGGCCGCCTGTGCAAAGACGGGCAAGCAGGAGAAGGAGTTCGAGGTGCAGCTGAAGAAATTCGTGGACACGATCGGCCCCCTCATCATCGAGCTCCAGTCGGAGTCGCGCTTGCTCAGCGCCGCCCACCAGGCTCGCGCGAACGAGAAGCAGAAGATCCAGAAGGAAAAGGCCCCCGCTACTGCCAAGGACGGCGCGAAGAAGAGGAAGCGCCAGGGGTCGTGATGGACTACTGCGCCGACCTCCTCGAGTGGGTGCCTGTATGTGGCAACTCGTGGGCTCAGGCATGCCAGCGGAATACAAATCCTCCTCTTCCTCACCCCTGTCATCCAAGTTATCCTCCGCCTCCTCCTCCTCCTCCTCCTTCTCCTCCTCCTCCTCCTCCTCCCCGTACTCCTGCATCCCCTGCCCCTCGAGAGCCTTCCCCTTTCCGTCATTCATCCTCAACCGTTCGCTCCTCCTCCTCCTCCTCCTCCTCCTCCTCCTCCTCCTCCTCCTCCTCCTCCTCCTCCTCCCACGTCCTCCTCCTCCTCCTCCTCCTCGCCCTCCATCTTTCAATCCTCATCCTGATCCTTGCAAAGTTGCCCCCCCCCCGAGGGCGAGTGGAGTTGCCTCGCGAGGGCGATCGTGGAGGTGGAGCGGCCGACGCTGCGGCTGGGGCGCTGCAGGTCCTCCTCCTCCTCCTCCTCAACCCCCTCGCCCCCCTCCCCCTCGTCAGAAAGTCCAGCCCAGACCAGGAAATCCCAGGCGCGCGGTGGAAATCCAGGGCGCGCGCGGTGCGCGCCCTGGATTTTCGCGCCCGGCACGGGCAGATGGGCCCCCGCGGGCGCCCAGACTGAGCGTTGACCGACCCCCCGTTGACCCCCGTTAACCGCCCATTAAACGCTATATATATATACAAAAGTCAACGGTCAATGGGTCAGCGTTGACCGACCGTTGACCCGTTGACCGTTGACTGGGCGGGCCCCCACGTTGTCCGTTGACCACTTTCCTGTGTTCGCTCGATGGTGCACCTGGTTTCCCTGGGCCGCAGGGTCGAACTGGGGAAGAGAGAGAGGGGGGACGGGGGAGGAGGAGGGAGGGGGGGAAGGGAGCAGGAAAGGTGGGAGGGAGGAGGGAGGAGAAGGATAGAGGACCGAGGATTCTGAAACTCCCGAGGTCTGACCAGGTGCTGCACATCGTGCCTGTCCCTCTTTTGAATTTAATTTGCTGCGCTGGCCTCGAGCGACGCTGGACGTCGCAATGCGGATAAGGAGGGGGATGGGCACCCAGCAGATCGTGGCCCGTTGCTCGTTAACGGGCCCCGCGGGCCTGTTCGAGATCCGATTCGGTGGTCCGTGGGCCGCGGGGGGGGGGTAAGGGGAGGAGTACAAGCAACCGAGGCAGTGCAGAGCGCAAGGCGATTCCTTGTGCACGTGGCGACGCACGCCGAGCACCCATGCCAACCCTTTAGCCAATTGTTATTGACGGTTGTCTTGGGTTCATTTGCGCATTAGTGAGATCGATCGGGTGGGATCGATCGTCGAAGGTTGGGGGGGTGAGATCGAAGTGGAACATGTACATTGGAAACGCGTATGTGTACATCGCTATATGCCAACATCGAACTCGCGAAGGCATGTGTGCTCGAGCAGCGGATTAATTGTTCCGCGCGCTGGCGTTGAATAGCTGCCCGACCCCGCAGTGGCATCATCAAGAGTACGGAAAGGCAAGGTGAGACGTTTCACGTATGTAGATATGGAGCAGTACATACCAGTATACGAGCAGGAGGAATTCAATGCGCATGTCACAACAATGCGGAAGGCGGGTGCCGATCTATTGCGGCATTTTGAAGGGCTTTACGCTGTCGGCAAGATCAGCGCCCAAGATTTTGCTGTATCTTGCCACCTTGCCTTTGAGGCAGGATGCCTCGGTGGCGACTTTCAGAAGTATTCCCAACCTCCTGGGCTCCAAAGCGGCAGGTACCAGCAATACCTCGACACCCAGTTTCAAGGAACAAACCAACATACATACATAAATGTACCGAGGTCTCTACCGAGGAAAGGCTTGTCCGACACGATATCATTGCAAGTGTCTCTTGCGTTTGAGAGTATTGCAGAGGAGTTGCGAGACCAGCCCAGCCTCTTCGCCGATTGCAATTCTAAAGTGTGGCCCCCGTGCGTTCGCGATCACCCTGTGGCCAAGCGCTGCAACGCTGAGCAGTTGACTCGGCTCATGCCACCTGCTTAATACACTGACGGGGTCAGGTATGAGAGCCCTACTAATTCCAATTGTGATAGCATGACTGGGGTGCGGTTGGTAAATATGGTTTCGGAGAAGAGGCATTTGGTGGCCACGTGGCGCGCAAGTATAAATTGTCGATGTGGGTGTAAAGGGTGGCATTCTAACTGGGTGGTTCTACGATATCTTAGGTACGTTTTAGAGGCAATGGCGCTTGGGAAACGGCCAGAGGTGGACATGTATGGAAAACCGTGGCCAGAAAACCATGTCATGACACGTATGCTGTCGGCATACGGCCGTGACCTGGGCTTCATCGGGGCAACGTGCTGGGTCAAGGGGGATCTCGTGGACGTGCATAAAACCCACGGGCTCCCAGCAGTTTCGGCTACCTACAATCCATGTATCTTCTGCAAGTGTACTAAACAAAACATGCATGCACATTACGATTGCATGCGGGACAATGAGTGGCCATGGGAAGCGGTCCGCGACGGTGAATATAAATCATTGTGCCGCTCGTGCGAGCGCGTCGTTCACGTGCCTGGCAATGAGACCCTGCAGATTGTGTCGAAGTCGATCGAGTTCAAAACAGGTGTGAAAATGTATGGCCCCACCCTTGTACGCGATCTAGGCGTGTTGAAGAAAGGCGACACCTTGACTTCGTCTGATGCGTTGCAGAACCCAACAAGTTTTTCACAATTCCAAGACCCCAACAAACGTTGTGTTCTGGCGGGGGCAGACATCTGGAGTAGGTAAGCAACCGAGCGGGCTTGTGCGGCACAGGAACCCGATATTTTGTGCTGAGACAGGAGTGCAGCCTCACAGGGCTTGCGCTGTGGATTTGATGCACGCGCTATGTTCAGGGATCGCCTGGCGGCTCTTAAGCGCTATCATGTGGCGGGTCATCCTGGCAAACCATTGGAAACTGTTCGGGAACAAAAACACGACGATCGAATCAGCAGTGAAAAAGATCGGAAACATGATGTTCGAGTGGCAAGATCGTGAACGCATACCCTGGGCTGATCGGCTCGGCGACCTCACTCTGAGTACTTTGTGGGGTATGCCGAAGGAGAAGTCTACCGTAAGAGGTGTGCATGTAGGACAGGTCGTGAGGTTGAAGGCCCACGAGTCGTTGATCGCTCTGCAGTTTGCTGTTCACGTGGGGGGGGCACATACACACACATCATTCCTGAAGGCGAGCACTTGATGGGTTCAGCGGCCGCCCTGTGGGAATTGTTGTCGCTTCGCGAATCCCCACCAGCCCATCCAGAAACGATGCCCAGAGGAATTGCCTCGATCAGAGAAGTGGGCAGCACACAGAGGAAGCCATTATGAGACATCTTGGGATATCTTGAGCCATCTTGGAGGTCATTTTGGGCTCTCCCAGACGCTCTTGGAGTCATCTTAATCCGTGCCCCCCCCCAAGAGGCCTCCATGTGGCTAAAACCTGTGTAGAATCAATGATTAGGCATTCTCGCCGAGGCCTCTTGGAGCATCTTGGGTGCATCTGGGGGGGCTCTTGGGGCCTCTTGGGGGTCTCTTGGGGGCCTCCGGGGGGCCTCTTGGGGGCCTCTTGGGGCCATTTTGGGGCCATGTTGGGACCTCTTGGGGCTTCCTGGGCGCTTCTTGGGGCCATCTTGGAGGGAGTCGATCAAACAAGAGGGGGGGGTGAATTAGCGCCCCCCCTCGGAAGCCCCTAAAATCGCCTCTTGGACCCCTCTTGGAACGCTCTTGGAGTGCTCTTGGGCGCTCTTGGGGCCGTCTTGGGGCTCTTTTGGGGCTCTCTTGGGGCCCTCTTGGGCCATCTTGGAGCCATCTCCAGGCCTCGGATGGCCATCGGAAGCGAAAAGGCGAGAAAGCAAAAATCATTGATTTTCCTTAGGTTTTGGGACGATTTTGGCCTCTTCGGGGCCTCCTTGGGGAGCTGTTTGGCCACTTGGAGTTATCTTGGGGCCGTCTTTGGGCTTCTTGGAACCATCTTAGGAGCCATCGTGAGCGATCTTGCGCTATCTTGAGCCATCTTGGAGCTCATCTTGGGTTCTCTGAGGCGCTCTTGGAGCCGTCTTGGGCCATCTTGGACGCTCTAACTACCCGCGGCCCCCCCCGTCCAGGTCCAGGGGAGGGGGTAGGGGGAGGGGTAAACCCCTCCCCAAGGGGGAAGAGGGAGGGGTGGAAGAGGATCTGCTCTAGACCACCTACGCCCAGAGGGCTGGTGGGATTCTACAGCTCCTTGAAAAGACACCCTGCAGTTGTCCCCGACCCTGCCATACCTCAGCTTTATGATTTGATGCGCACGTGCTTGTTGAGGGCCAAGCAGGCTGGCGTCCACGAGGTTCCGAAGTCCCACCAGCCCTCTGGGCGTAGGTGGTCTAGAGCAGATCCTCTTCCACCCCTCCCTCTTCCCCCTTGGGGAGGGGTTTACCCCTCCCCCTACCCCCTCCCCTGGACCTGGACGGGGGGGGCCGCGGGTAGTTAGAGCGTCCCAGATGGCCCAAGACGGCTCCAAGAGCGCCTCAGAGAACCCAAGATGAGCTCCAAGATGGCTCAAGATAGCGCAAGATCGCTCGAGATGGCTCCTAAGATGGTTCCAAGAAGCCCAAAGACGGCCCCAAGATAACTCCAAGTGGCCAAACAGCTCCCCAAGGAGGCCCCGAAGAGGCCAAAATCGTCCCAAAACCTAAGGAAAATCAATGATTTTTGCTTTCTCGCCTTTTCGCTTCCGATGGCCATCCGAGGCCTGGAGATGGTTCCAAGATGGCCCAAGAGGGCCCCAAGAGAGCCCCAAAAGAGCCCCAAGACGGCCCCAAGAGCGCCCAAGAGCACTCCAAGAGCGTTCCAAGAGGGGTCCAAGAGGCGATTTTAGGGGCTTCCGAGGGGGGGCGCTAATTAAACCCCCCCTCTTGTTTGATCGATCTCCTCCAAGATGGCCCCAAGAAGCGCCCAGGAAGCCCCAAGAGGTCCCAAGATGGCCCCAAAATGGCCCCAAGAGGCCCCCAAGAGGCCCCCCGGAGGCCCCCAAGAGACCCCCAAGAGGCCCCAAGAGCCCCCCCAGATGCACCCAAGATGCTCCAAGAGGCCTCGGCGAGAATGCCTAATCATTGATTCTACACAGGTTTTAGCCACATGGAGGCCTCTTGGGGGGGGGCACGGATTAAGATGACTCCAAGAGCGTCTGGGAGAGCCCAAAATGACCTCCAAGATGGCTCAAGATATCCCAAGATGTCTCATAATGGCTTCCTCTGTGTGCTGCCCACTTCTCTGATCGAGGCAATTCCTCTGGGCATCGTTTCTGGATGGGCTGGTGGGGATTCGCGAAGCGACAACAATTTCATTTCGCCGCGCATTTAGTTCAAAGGCAAGGGGGGTGCCAAATACTTGCCCAGCCCCACCCCTTCGGTAGAGGTGGAGGCGAGGACGGTGAATGTGCGCGGGCGGGGTGTGGAGAGGGGAAAGAGACAAACAGCATAGCAGGCGGAGGAGGGGGAGCGAACAACAGCCAGGTGGAGGTGGTGGAGGAGGTGGATGAGGACATGGAGGACGAGAAAAAAGAAGGGCAAAGAGTTCCCGCGGCAGGATCAGATACCAAGGGAATCCAGTTTTGCACGCGGCGTGGACTGGCGAAAGCATCAATTTGGCAGTTCGCACTGTGGCAGAACACGCGCACCAGCAGAAGTTCGAGTATCGGATTTTCAAACAGTTGAACATCATGGCTAATCTAGGCTTGGACCGCAGGCTTTACTCTCCCAAGTTTTACTGCTGCCGCCCAAGCCTCACAACTTAGCCGCCCCCTCGTGGCTGAACGACGTTTGCCAGAGGATACGTGACGCGCATGGGCTCCCTGATAATGCTGCAGACGACCCTGATGCATTTGATGCGGGCACTCTGGTTGCTGTGGTAGCGAACGAGGTCGAGCGCGGTGATAAACGCTGTTCTGGTCCCTCCCCTCGTCCTGGATGCTCCCAGAACACGGGCGCCCCCACCGCAGACTTCCATGTCAATCTCACGTTGCTTCACCTTGTCCCTTAAAGGGGAAGTCGGGAACAACATAATATTGACATGGAACTCTCTTTATATATCTCTCTCTCTCTCTCCCTCTCTCTTTTGGCATGCACTTCCGCAGGCTAGCTCGTGGGATATCATTCGAAACCTGAACCTCCTGCTCTTGTTTGGTGGCGAGGCCAAGACCGCGCGCATCTGTAATTACGAGACGGTGATGTTCGCCTACACGTTTGATGCGATTAATCACCACACACAGAACATTAATACTCTGAGGGGGGCGCTGCTGGCAGCATACTATGTGCGCATGATGGCGCCAAAGGGCGTGGTCTGGGCCAGTCCAGAATGCAAAACTTGGCTGTCATTTCTGTGCAGAGCTACCTATCAACGCTGCGCGGCTGGCCATTCTGTTTTGGGCAATGGTAAGAAACGCAAGGCTGAGTCTGCCAACAAGAGTTCACTGGTGATGGCATGGTTGCTTAACGCGTGCACGCTGCGATCAGTTTATGTCGCAGTGGAGCAACCAATGAATAGCTTGCTGTTCAAGACGCCATGGTTGGCAGACGCCGTCATCACGGCGAAAGCCCATCGTTTCCTCACATCTCTCGGCCAATTCGGCGGCAAGAGCTGCAAACCCGTGGAAGTGTTCGCATCGATAACTCTGCATACCTGCCAGCAATTTCTAATTAAGAAGATCAGGAGAAATGGGTGTTCTTACATCCCACTTGCTAGGACATGCAAGCGTGGCCATATTTCTGGGAGAGTGAAGCAGACGCGTGCTTCGCAAGTGTATCCTACTATGTTTGCGCGCGCCATCGTTGACGCTACACTCGCGGGGTTTAAATTCCCTGGCCGCCGCTCTTGGGATCGCGGGTAATCCACGACCAAAATCGTTGCGACGTTTTCGGGATGCATGCGAAAACAAATAGGATGGAGAGGGTGGCGAGGGAGGGGGCGAGTACGATGATTGAGGACAAGGAGATGGCGGGGGAGTCAGAAGAGGAAGGAGGAGAAGGGCGGACGGGCGGACAAGACGACAGAAGTACGAATAAGGGCGGGAACGGACGAGGGGGTCAATGGGCCAATGGGTGGTCAACGCACGTGCGATGACCTCGTAGCCCCCAGGTGCTTGGAAGGTTTGGACAGAAGTCGCTGAGGGGGTCAATGGGTCAATGGGTGGTCAACGCAGGTGCGATGACCTCGTAGCGCCCGTGTGATCAGGAGGTTTGGACGGAGGTCACTGCGGGGGTCAATGGGTCAGACCTCGTAGCGCACGGGGTTCTCACAAAACATGGAGAGGAGAGCCTGCCCCCCCCCTCGGAACTGCAGTGCCGCAGGTTTCGCAGCCCACGAAGAGCGGAGGGGCATGGGCCCAGACATCCAAAGTCTTGATTTTATCAAGTCGCCTCAAACGTAATGATATTGAGTGATGGTTCTGGTATTTTTCAAACGCGTTGATATTGAGCGAGATGTATTGTTTTCTCTGAATATGCTTTGATGTTTTGCCATATGTATTGATTTTTGTGGCTTGGGATACTTGAGATCCAACCGCGGCACGATCGAGGCACTAGGCAGATCCCCTGGGCACTCTTGCACCCTTGCCCCGAACACAGAAAACAATACAGCATCCTTGCCTCTGGCACTCTGGCAGGATCCTTTGGTCTACCAGAGATAAATCTTAACATTTTGATAAAACGTCATCTTGGACATCCAAGGGCTTGCGTCCTTACCCGGTGGCCATCCGTAGGCATTTCGGCTCGGACAACTTAAGCTTTGGCTCAGGCGCGTGCACGTGCATCCGCTCTTTTACGACCTGAGGGAGGAGCGATACGATCCAGTGTTCAATCCCGCATTGCAGTGCTGGACATATGCGTGGATCACCGACGACGGCGACGGAATAGAATGGTTGACCGCCCCCGTCTGGCAGTACCGCTACCGCCAGAGGCAAGCAGCACGCGGCCGATCTTCTCGAGAACCATCGACTCGATCGCCCAGCCCTGCTCATGATCGTGACGAGCAGGCGGCCGACATCGAGGGCGATGCACTCCGACGCTCGATCGCCGCCATGGTGGCGGACGACGCGATCGAGCGCGACGCAGTGCAGGCGGACGACGCGATCGAGCACGACGCAGAGCAGGCAGCCATGCATGTCGAGGGCGACCAGGCGGACGACGCGATCGAGCGCGACGCAGAGCAGGCGGCCATGCATGTCGAGGGCGACGCAGAGCAGGCGGGCGACGCGATCGAGCACGACGCAGAGCAGGCCGACGCAGCGGCCACTGTCGAGGGCGGCGCAGAGCAGGCGGCCAAGAGTGACGAGGGCAACAGCACAGCAGGCGGCCTTGCGTCGCGCTCTGCAGAGCGCGACGCCGCAGAGCACGCCGACGCAGCGGCCAACGACGAGGCCTTGCTCACGGACGACAAGGGGCGACGAGGAGCACGCGGCGCGGACGACAGCGGCGACGAGGAGCACGCGACGTCGGTGGAGGCGCGGGGTCCTCGGCGAGGGCATCGCGGCGCAGCCATCGGAGTGGGGTGCGGCCATCGACGTCGATGACAGCGCCCCCTTCATGGAGGCGGCCATCGACGTCGAGGACAGCGACGCCGACGTCTGAGGTTTCACTTTTTCATTATCCCTCAGACTTCCCTCCTCCCCCCTCCCCTCTTCCCTCGTCAGCGTCTGAAATATTCACCATCGTCCGTGTACCCGGCGATGAGGGTCAATGCACGTGCGTTGACCTGCCGTTGACCCGATGACCTCCTCCTCCTCCTCCTCCTCCTCCTCCTCTTTTTCTTCCTCCTCCTTTCCAGCTATCAGGCCTCCAATCAAATAATGGTCAACGTGCAGACGTTGGGGGTCAACGCACGTGCGCTGACCTGCCGTTGACCCGATGACCCCCTCCTCCTCCCAGTCTGCAGGCCAGTGGCAATTTTTGTCCTCCACGGGAGGTCGAGACAAATCTTCTGGGATGGCTTCTTTGGGAGGGGGCGTGATCACACATGCCTCCGATGCCGCATGAAAATGGCGACTGTTGCGAATCAGAATGTGGTGCCTCGAAGACCGCGCTCCGCTGGACCTCCCAGGCACCCATGACAATTCCGCAGTTCCCAGCCCCAGGAATCTTGTCTTCAAAACGGAGGGGCTCGAGGAGGGAATGAGCACAGAAAAACTTAAGATTATATTCAGTCGGCTTCGCCAGGCCCGCCGACCCCCACGAGGGGCCACGAGCTGCGGGCCATCGCTAGGGCTTCACCCGGCCGCCCCGTCACTGCAACGAAAGAGCAACGGGCCACAAGCGACCGACTTCGCTAGGGCTTCGCCCCCCCAAAGCGGAAGGATATAGTAAATTGGCTTCGCCAAACCGCCGACCCCCACGAGGGGCCAGGAAGCGCGGGCAATCGCCAGGGCTTCGCCCACCCCGCCGCCCCGCCACTGCTACGAACGAGCCGCGGGCCACGAGCGACCGACTTTGCTAGGGCTTCGCCCGCCCCGCCGCCCCGCCACTGCAACGAACGAGCCGCGGGCCACGAGCGACCGACTTGGCTAGGGCTTTGCCCGCCCCGCCGCCCCCGCAGGGCTTCGCCCACCCCGCCGCCCCGCCAACGCCACAAACGAGCCGCGGGCCACGGGGAACCGATTTGGCTAGGGCTTTGCCCACCCCGCCGCCCCTGCAGGGCTTTGCCTGCCCCGCCGCCCCGCCGCCGCTACGAGGGGGCCGCGGGCCACGGGCAACCGACTTGGCTAGGGTTTTGCCCGCCCCGCCGCCCCTGCAGGGCTTTGCCCGCCCCGCCGCCACCAAGAGGGACCCGCGAGCTCCTATATATATATATATATATATATATATATATATATATATATATATATATATATATATGTGCATATCTACATGGTGCGCTTGAGATATGAATGCACACACCTATGGGGATATATATGTGTGCGTGTTTATATTTGTTTGTATATACATATATACGAACATATGTACATACACACATGTAAATATACACATATACATATACATATAAATACACATACACATGCATTTGTATATTTAATATATACATATATGTGTATAAAAATATGCATGCATTCGTAAAGTTTGCATTATATGTTTCACAAAACATTGCTTTTGATCCAAACCATGTTTTTTGATCCAAACCATGTTTTTTGATCCAAGCCACTGCGCACACTTGATTTTGATCCAGACCATGTTTTTTGATCCAACGTGCTTGGATCGAAAAACGCGATCCGAGCAACCCCAGGGTGGGAACTCGAAGACCACGAAGTGGCCTACAGTTGGTTTCAGACATTCAAACTGTAGCCCGGGAATGAAGTTCTGGGAACTCGAAGACCAAGAAGTGGCCTACAGTTGGCCCCGGGCATTCAAAATGTGGCCCGGGAATGGTGTTCTGGGAAGTCCAAAGCCACGAAGTGGCCTACAGTTGGCTCCAGGCATCCAAAATGTGGCCCGGGAATGGAGTTCTGGGAAGTCGAAGAGCACGAAGTGGTCTACAGTTGGCTCCGGGCATCCAAAATGAGGCCCGGGAATGGAGTTCTGGGAAGTCGAAGAGCACGAAGTGGCCTACAGTTGGCTCCGGGCATTCAAAATGTGGCCCGGGAACAAGTGGCACGCGTGCCCTGGCTCTTGCACAAAGGAGCTGCGAAGGACACGAGGCCCTCGCCTCCTTCCTCCAGGAGGGGTTTAGGAGGATCCAGGAAGAAAGCGGAGGAGGAGGACGACGACGACGACGATTTCTGGGGCCTGGCCTGGTTTTGTTTCTAGGCCTCGGCCAAGAGTGCCTCAGTGGTTCCCCAAGAGCCGGGGGGCTACCCTGGGAAGCGTGGACAGGGGGGGGGCGAGGACGCGACGAACGACGAAAGTAAAGGGTTCCGTGGCCCAGGGGGGCTACCCTGGGAAGGCGTGGACAGGGGAAAACGAGGGGTACCCTGGGAAGCGTGGACAGGGGGGGGGGGCGAGGGGGGCGGGAGGGGGGCGAGGGGGACGAACGACACGACGAACGACGAAAATAAAGGGTTCCGTGGCCCAGGGGGGCTACCCTGGGAAGCGTGGACAGGGGGGGGAGCGAGGGGGGCGAACGACACGACGAACGACGAAAATAAAGATGTCCGATGCAAGAGAATAAGGCGATCGGGGCGGAGTGCGATCGGGGCGGAGGGGGCGGTGTGCTGGGACGCTGGTGAGAGTGGGAAGAAGGGGGGGGG
>CAUYUJ010014377.1:388554-410619 GCA_963575745.1 Prorocentrum cordatum | reverse complement strand
GGACGAGGGACGAAGGACGAGTGAGCTGGGAGGAGGGAGGAGGGCGGAGGGCGGAGAGAGGAGGGAGGAGCGAGGATGGAGGAGGGAAGAGGGAGGAGGGAAGAGGGAGGAGGGAGGAGGGAAGAGGGAGGAGGGAGATGGGAGGAGGGTGGAGGGAGGAGGGAGGCGGGAGGAGGAGGATGAGGAGGAGGAGGAGGACGAGGATAAGGAGGAGGTGGAGGAGGATAAGGAGGATGAGGAGGAGGAGGAGGAGGAGGAGGAGGAGGAGGCGGAGGCGGAGGCGGAGGCGGAGGCGGAGGAGAAAAAGGAGGCGGAGGCGGAGGCGGCCTCTGGGCCAAGGCTGCTGCCCAGTGCCATAACCTTCGCCCCCAGGAGCTGTGGGACTCTGAAAGGGCGGAGATCGAGTATAGCAGTCTTGCCGTTGGTACGACGTCCATCCTGCAAGTGTGGCTGGCCCCCTTTTGGAGCCCAATTCAAGAGAGTTCGAAGGCCCGAGAATACCAGTGCGCCGACTCGAGAGAAGAGCCAGCATGTACTGGTTCCACATGGGGATCAGCATCGCTGCTCCCGCTGCCTTCGAGCTGTTACTCCAGCCACCACATCGGTCTGTGCTGACCCGAACCCGACCATGACCTCGCTGCTGCTGGGTCAAGGTGGGGATCGCCATTTTTTGCACTGGGCCCGTGTGGTTGAGACAGATGTCCCTGTCATAGTCTGTGTACGATGTGGCGGCTTTGCAACCTGCAAGGCCTCTGCCCGTCTATTGGGCAAGTGCCAGAGGAAGAGTCCGGAACAGAACTCCTCAAGGGGCGTCTTCCTGGGGCGAAATTTCGGCCTTGGCCTGCCTTTCCCCTTTCCTCCTTTCTTTTTGTTCCCTCTTCCCTCGCCCCTGCCCCTGCCCCCTGCTCCTGGCCAGCCGAGTTCGTCCTGGGAAACTTGATTTTGCAGTCGGCACCCACTGTTCTGTGGATGACAGGGTGTTCGCCAGGTCTGAGAGGTCTGAGAGGAGGAGGAGGAGGAGGAGGAGGAGGAGGAGGAGGAGGAGGAGGAGGACGTTAGGAGGGAAATTTAGGGGGTGGAGGAGAGGAGGAGGGATTGAGGAGTGAGAGGGTCGTGGACGAGGGCGGAGGTCGGAGGTAGGAGGAGAGGAGAGGGAAGAGCGGAGGCGGAGCGAGGCGGAGGCGGAGGAAGAGGAGAGGATGCACAGGAGGAGGTAGGACATGAGGAGGTGGCGCGGAGGCGGAGGCGGGCGGAGGCGGCGGCGGCGGAGGAGGAGAGGAGGAGGAATCGAGGCGAGGAGGAGGAGGAGGATGGAGAAGAAGAGGAGGAGTAGGAGGAGGAGGAGGAGAGGAGGAGGAAGAGGAAGAGGAGGAGGGGGGGGGATGGGGGGCTCCCGCTAGGTAAATGATCACACAAAACCCCTGAGACGGCATTCTGACCAGCTGGACCCCCCCCGGGTCCCCCACGGTCTTCCCCGGGACCGCCCCCCCCCCCTGCAGGGAAAGGGACAGGGAAGGGGCTTCCCTGCGATGTGATTACCACGTTCGATTTGCTCTCCCGATGTGACGACGACGAAGACGACGACGACGACGACCACGACCACGATCACGGGATGGTATTCTAACCCGGGACCACCAGGCCCGGGACCCCTGGGTCTTCCCCGGCCCCGCCCCCCCGGCAGGGGAAAAGACGGGGAAGGGACTCCCTTGCGATGTGATTACCACGTTCGATTTTCTCTCCCGTTGCGACGACGGTGACGAGGACGACGACCACGACCACGATCACGACGACTACCATGACGACGACAACGACGACGACGACGAGCGGCACAGACCCTGTCACACACCGAATTGGGTCGGCGGATTTTCAGCTAGTGATTGGACCCGAGTCCGTCAATAAGGTTGCCGATCAGATCATCAGTTTCCAACTATCATGGGGGGGTCTAATGACGTATCGAGGTTACCACTGCCCCGCGTGCGTTCTCTCCAGGCCTCCCAAAACGGGCCGGCATAGACGGGGCCCCAGAACCGCGCCGCATTTGCAGTGCCTCTCCCTGTGCGCCGGCGATGCGGGGCGATGTGGATCCCGAGGTTCCCATCGTCGTTCCCGTGGACCTGGCACCGTGTCCTCCTCTCTGCGGGCCTCCGCGTCGGCCGCGAATATATACCCGCCCGCCCGCGCGTGGGCGGCAGCCGGTCCCTATACGCGCCCCGGGCAGGCTCCAGACGTCGCTGCAATTCGACCTCAAGACGGCGCCCCCCCGCGGCGGCGGCGAGGGGCGGCGGCGGCGGGCGACGACGCCGGGCGCAGCGTCGGTGGCGGCTGGAGCGGGCTCGGGGGTCTTCAGGTGGCCAAGCACGCCAAGCTCAACAGGGACAAAAATTACACACACACACAGTTGGTCGTCGGCTCCCGGGAACATGTGGAAAAATATGTGGAGGGGGGGGAGACGAAAAGCGAGAAAATATTGGGGAAACATGGGGGGCTCCTGGGACTTGAGTCTGTTTCTTTGTGTGTCCCAGGGCCCCCCTCACAAGTACACCTTAGGCGATGCTTAAGAAAACTTAAGATTTCGACCAGAGTCTCGATTATTCTTAATGTTTCAATGTAAATCCCAAGATTTTAATAGAAATGTTGGGTTTCTGAGACTATGAATTTCTTAACCCATGATTTCTTAAGCATTTCGCGGGGTGTACGCAGGCCCCTCACGAGGCCGTCCTGGCTGCCAGGCTTTGCGGTGTCGGCGGCGCGCCCGCGTCGAAGCCTGGAGCAGCGGGCCTCGCGCCAGGGCCGACCGTGGCAGCGAGGTGAGGGCGAGGGAGTCCCTGGCCAGACCGAAAAGGGGGGCAGGTTCGTTCGAGGGCGCGGGTTCGCGACGACGACGACGACGACGACGGCGGTCGTCGTCGTCGTCGTTCGAAGTCTTGACTGCCTTCTGCCCGCTTCTGTGAGTCTTTTTTGGGGGCCGCGGACCGTCAGAGCTGAGACGGGGTGAGCGTGCTCCGGGAGGGGTCTGGGGGTGGAGTGTGACCGGATTGCAAAGGCCTTGCGGCTGGTGCCG
Organism: Prorocentrum cordatum; assembly: GCA_963575745.1. Lineage (NCBI taxonomy): Eukaryota > Dinophyceae > Prorocentrales > Prorocentraceae > Prorocentrum > Prorocentrum cordatum. The sequence goes on along the minus strand of CAUYUJ010014377.1, from coordinate 407,558 downwards.
CCGACCTTGAAGGCGACGACGAAGATTAGGAGGACGACGAAGACGAGGATGAAGATCAGGAGGAGTAGGAGGACGCGGTGGACGCTGTCGAGCGTGCGCCTGGAGGTGTCCAGGGGTGGGTTTTGCGCGGATTTGGCTCCATCCCCCCTCCCTACTGTGGAAACCCATGCCAAGAAACACCCTGCTTGCCTCTGGGGTGCCCTGGGTTTCTTGGGTCTCGCTGGTTTTGCCATGGAGTTCGTGATGCTTCCGCGCCAAAAGGTTTCAGGGTTGGGTTTCTTGTGGAAGTTGTCTCCTGTGGACTGGCCTCCACTCGGGGGTGGACGGAACCCTCAACAGTGACACGTCGATTAGTGAATTGTCCGTTTTCGGTTCTCGAGAGGGCGCCGTGGCCGTTATTCTCCAGGTTTGCGCCCGCCAGGTTTGGGCCTCAGGTCGTTTTCACTAAACCACGCTTTACTAAAGGGGGGTCTGTCCATCCCCGATCCACTGCCCCGGGGTCCCGACCGTCTCAGGGCCCTCCCGGCCGCCTCCGAGGGGGGGCCGCTCGCCTGCCCGGCGCGCCCACGGTGGCGGGGCGCCACTTCAGGGAGGCTCGGAGACGGAGCGGAGCAGCCGCGGGGGCGGGCGCCGCGAGCAGCGGCGGCACGGCGAGGGGGGGGAGTGAGCATCGGGCGCTCGCAGACATGGATCCAGGGGGCGTGGAGTAGCGACGCGTCCCGTTTCCATGGGACATCGCGAAGTTCCGTCGCCGAGCGCGGCGGCACCGGCCGTCTCTTGGGGAGGGCGCCTCCCCCGATCCACGGATGTGACGACCGCGCGCCAAATCCATGGATCGTTAATCCATGTTTGCGCGCCCCAGGGAGAAGGCCTCCTCAGAAGGTTCGGAAGTCCCCTGGCCTTCTGAGCCGTCTTCTAAGCCTTCTGAGGGTTTCTGAGAAGTCCTGCCGCCTTCTGAGAAGGCCTTCTTTCAGGAGGGGAAAAAACACACAGACACAATTGATCGGCGATTCCCAGAAAAATATGGGAAGTGGGGGGGAAGACAAAAACCCAGAAAATATAAGAAAATATGGGGGATAGTTTTATTTGTGTGCATTTATTTGTGTGTCCCAGTTCCCCTTCATTCTTCTCCCCCCCTCGCTCGCCGCCGCCAGCAGTGAGCAGGCGGCGGGCAGGCCCTGAGGTTCGGACGCCACTGTTTTTTCGCCCAGATGTTCGGGGCCCGGGGCCGCGGGAGATCGATGCGCCCCGAGGAGTGCCGCAGACATGCGGGGTCTGTGAGGCTCTGGTCGTTCCTTTTCGGGGCGCCGTCTTTTCTGTGCAACGGCGGGCTTTCGCGCGGTCGCGGCGGAAGTGTTTGGCTGTTTCGGCGGGGGGTGCCCTCGCCAGGCCGTACTGAAGCGCACCAGCATGACGGGCAGGTCCCTGAGAAGGGAACCGGCTCGACATCCCTTCCAGGTCTGACATTGGAGCGTTCCGGGTTTGACGTCCCCTCCAGGTGTTCCGAAGGTTGTTTGGGTTGCGTCTGGCAGTGTGACGGCGAGGATGCCTATGACAATGGATGTCAATAAGGATGACGATGGGCGATTATGATGCTGCTGGTGATTGATGATTGTGACGATTGTAATGATGGTGACAATGGTAAAGATGATGATGATGCTGATGCTGATGCTGATGCTGTTGCTGATGGTGGTGATGATGCCGATGACGATGACGATGACGATGATGACGATGATGGTGATGTTGATGATGCTGATGATGCCGATGATGACGCTAATGCTGAAGATGCTGCTGCTGCTGATGCTGATGGTGATGATGATGGTGATGGTGATGATGATGATGATGATGATGATGATCATGGTCATGATGCTGATACTGACGATGGTGACTGTGTTGATTGAAACCAGTGTGTCTGATGGTGGCGAAGTTGATTATGGCTGTACGTAGAACAATGGCAGTGCTGCTGATGTTCATGGTGGTGAGTGTACTGGTGCTGCTGACGATGATGATGACGATGCTGATGATACTGGTGATGATGATGATGATGATGATGATGATGATGATGATGATGATGATTGTGATGATGATGATGATGAGGAGGAGGAGGAGGAGGATGCAGTTGATGATGATGACGACGATTATGACGATGCTGGTGGCATGATGATGCTGCTGGCGACGAGTATGATGGCTATGAAGATGATAGTTCGGATTATGATGGGCATTCCGATTCGGACGACGGGCGATTCCGACTCCAGCGACGATTGTTACGACCACCACGGATGGTGGCGCGAAGGCGGAGGAACACCATCGGGAGCCACATCAGCGATCGAGGGGGGCGGAGGTTCAGTATGAAGTACCGAGGACCGAGGGCCGAGGAGGAGGAGGAGGACAGCACGGAAGATGGATGAGTCCCTCTTTGAGCCCTCTTGGCAAATCTCTTGGAGGCCTCTTGGGGCGTCTTGGAAGCTTGTTGGGCAGTCTTTGGGCCAGCTTGGGCGTCTTGGGGGGATATTTGGGCGCCTCGGGGCCTGTATGTGCCCTCTTGATGGCCTCTTGCGACCCTCTTGGCCCGTCTTTGGCCCCTCTTGAGCCCGAAACAATGACGCGTTGTGAGCAGGCGTCGGGGTCTGAATCGTGGGGTCCGACGACGGAAACAAGGCAAATTTATTCCCAACCGTCCTGTGGTGTTGGGTCCTCATTTTGAAGAGGCAGCGCCCCGCGTCCTACTCTGCTCTCCTCTCCTGCTCCCCCTCCTTCCTCCCATCCCTTGCCTCTGCCCTCCGCAGGCCCCAGTGACAGGGTCCGCATGCAATTCCACCACCAGCACACTCCTCACGCGTCGTTGCACGATAGGATGCTCCACCGAAGGTCCCAGTGGCAAGGCCTGCATGCAGTTCCACCTCCATTTCGGCGCACCTCTCACACGTTTCGTTAGGGTGCTTCATCGAAGGCCCAAAGGCAGGGTCCGCATGCTGTTCCACTTCCGCTTCGGCGCACCCCTCACACGTTTGTTGGTTTTGTAGGGTGCTCCACTGAAGGCCCCAGTGGCAGGCTCCGCATCCAGTTCCACCTCCATGTCGGCGCACCCCTCACACGCTTCTTGGCCCCACCAGGTGCTTCTCTGAAGGCCCCAGTGACAGGGTCCCCATGCATTTGCGGCCTTTCCTTTCCCGTTCTCACCGGTCGCCCGCCACATTACAGCAAACATCCAAATTTCGCTTTCCAAGGGTGTTTTGCGGTCTTGCCACCCGTGCTTGATACACATGTCGATTGTACGTGAGCTGCTTCCTTCGCCAACACCCCCTGTTCCAGGGATCATTTCGTTTGCTCCCAGTCGATTCGGCTCGAGTTCGATGGCTTCCGATTCCGCTTCGATTCGACGTTGGATTCCGATCTGGGCTCCGATTTCTCTATGGAGGCCTACCAGCCTGAACATGCCTGGCGATTCGATTATTCCCGACTCGGCTTATGAGTTTCGTCGATCCGATCCATTTCGATCGCCGAATCGACTTATCCATTCGATTCTGGACTCTCCTGCCTTTCCTTTCGTCCGTCCAGGTGCTCGGTTTACGTTCCTCAGCATTGTCGGACCTGTATATCCCCATCCCCAGTGGGCCAGGGTTCCTCGGCGCAAGATCAGCCTGCCCCCCTCGAGGTAGGCACGGATGCCGCGAAGCCCGACGGAGACGGCATCTGTCCCCACTTGTGGGGGGGAGGGGTTGCACTGCGGGGCCGAGGCTTCCCCAGCCGGCATGGGGGCCACAGCAGACGATGCTCGTGCCCCCCCCTCCTCCTGCTCCTCAAAGCGCAGGGATCTGCTGCTCGTTCTCGGGGATAGTCTCAGCCTGGGCCTCAAGAGTCGGCCACTTCGGCCCAACTCCCGATTGTCCCGTTCCCCCCCTGTTTCTGAGTTTTTGGTGCTGCGCACCTCCCCCCTCTGTTTCTTAGTCTTGGTGCTGTGCACTTCCCCCCTCTGTTCCTCAGTTTTTGCCGTCCCGAGCGTCCCGTTCCCCCCCTCTGCTTCTCAGCTGTTGGTGCTGCGCACCTCCCCCCCCCTGGGCATTCCCTTCCACTCCTTGCCTCCCGGGGCGCGTGCCAGCGCGTGCCCCATGGCGCCCGCGTGCGCTGCTGTCCCCGCGCGCCCCGCCGGGCCCTCGGGGGCCGCCGCCGCCGCCCACGCGCCGAGGGGGTGCGCTGCCGCACGCGGGGCGGAGCGCGGCCGGGCACCGCCCACCTCCCGCCCGCTCGCCTCTGCCTGGCCCTCCCGCCCCCTCGCCTCCCCCCCCCCTCCTCCTCCTGCTCGTCCTCCCTCCCGGCTGGGCCCTCCCCGTGCCTCCCTCCACTGGGCGTCGTGTAAAATCCGGGGGGCGGCAACTTTGGGGGGCGGCGAGGGCTGCCGAAGAGGAGCCCTTTACAGCCACTTGTAATTATGAGCCCTTTGGGGCCCCAAAGGGGGCCTTCAGGGCCCCAGAAGTGCACCTTCTCCCCCCCCCCCCACTCATCGCCCCCCATTACTGTGGGGGCGCGCATTAAGAAACCATGCGCTTTTCGTGAGGCCATCCTGGGTGTCTTCGCTCCGCGAGCTGCGCGGTGACTTCCCGCAGACGCTGAAGAAGCTGCTGCTTTCAGGGTGCGCCGGGTTTCCCCTCAGGTGCACCTCGCGCGCGGGTTTGCAGGGTTTGGTTTCTTGCGAGGGTTTCTTTGCGGCCGCGCCCGCACTGTGGGCGACGCCCACCTCCCTTGGGTTGCTGCCGCTCTCCCTCTTTCCCGGGCAGGTCGCGGAGGCGTACGGGGACGCCGAGGAGTTCACCAATTGCCTAGCCACCTACACGGTCGGGCACAGCGGGACGCTGGCGCTGATGTTGCAGCCGTCGTTGCTAAAACCAGCCGTCGTCGTCACAGCCCCTCCTAATCTTCCTTCCCTTCCTCCTTCTCCTCCTCCTCCTCCTCCTCCTCCTCTTCATCCTCCTCCTCTTTCCCATCTTCCTTTGCCCCCCAGCGGGGGGTTGGATGGTAATTGAGCGAGGGAAGCTGCATCAGCGGGAAGGGGAAGGAGGGAAGTGGAAGGGGATAGGGGAGCACCAACGGGTCATGTTTATGAGGACGAGGGAGGAGGAGGAGCAGGAGGATGCGGAGGAAGAGGAGGAGAAGGGTGAGGAGGTGGAGGAGGATGAAGGAAGGAAGGAAGGAAGGAAGGAAGGAAGGAAGGAAGGAAGGAGGAAGGATGAAGGAAGGAAGAAGATGAGGAGGAGGAGGAGCCAGGCACAACAAAGAACTACAACCACAAATACGTTGATTTTTGTTGGAGGGCCCCTCGGGGGAGACCCGCCGACCTCGACATGAGCACATTGGTTGTGGTTGTGGTCGATTCGGCCGTCCGGGACGCCATATCGAACACAACCAGTACGCAGCTGGTTCTGGTGTTTCGTCAATGTGTGTGGCATGCGATAGACAGTTCCCCGGGTGTGTCCTCGACGTGGTTGTGGTCGTTTGTTGTCTCCGCAGGAGAAGGATGTGTAGGGCGCTTTGGGCAGGTGGCGGAGGAGCATGATCATGATGAAATGGATGAGGGAGTAGTGGGAATTGGGATGACGACATTGATGACCAGAGGGGAGGATTGAGGTGGGATGATGCAGGGGAGAGAAGGTGCAGAGACGAGGAGGTAGGTGGGACGACAGGGGATCATGGAGGAGGGAGGAGGGGAGAGCAGGACGGAGGTCGGCGGAGGAGGATGGAGGATGCTCGTATTCTCCTGCGATTCGCGTTCCCGCCCTCTACCACACTTCCGCAGGCAGGGACGATCATAATGCATTGCTTGATGCAACGCAACCTGCTCTTCAGTCTCCCTCTGTCTGCCTCCTTCCCCCTTTCGCTCCCTCCCGTGTCGAGGGGATGGACGGTCAGATTGGGAAGGGAATGATGGGGAGAGAGGAGGTGGCAGGAGGACGGCGTGAGGGCGTTGGCCTGGGTGCGGGTTTCGGGAACAGAGGGAGCTGTAGGCGGGGGGGAGGAGAGGATGCGCAGGTCGAGGATGGTGGGGTAAGGGGAGGGGCTTAGCCCCCCCCTCCTGGCGACTGCTGGTTTCGCCAACGGCTGGTTTCGCCCGGCTGGTTTCGCCCGGCTGGTTTCGCCGCCTGTCGAAACCAGCTCCGTCGGCGAAACCAGCTCCGTCGGCGAAACCAGCTGCGGTCGGCGAAACCAGCTGCCGTCGGCGAAACCAGCTGCCGTCGGCAAAACTGCCCGACCCGACCTGCCCGCATCACTTCCCCCTCCTCCTCCACCCCGAGTCCCCCGCCCACCACCCCCTCACCATGCTCCGCCCTCCATCGGCAGCCCCCCTCCTCCGATCGCAACTCGTTCCCCCCTGCGCCCGCCCCGCCAGCCCTCACTCTCCTCGCCGCTCACCAGGGAGGCCTAGAGTTCAGTCGGGCACGTCCCTCTACAGGAGGTATGCTCAAACATAGTCAGAAACATAGCCTGGGCATGACCTTCAAACAGTTTTAAAAAACTGGTTTGGCTAATGCTTATTTTCCGCCCCAAATCCGCCTGTCGAATGACCTGCCCGACCTAAGCCCAGAGGGGATGGGGGGGTCGGGGTCCGTCGCTACATGTCCAGGAAGCTCAAGCTGTTCCACTACGACCTGCGCAAGGTCATCCAGGTGGGCGGGATCTTCAGCATGTTCTGGAAAGGCGGCCACCCGTCCGCCCCCCTTCGTGCCCCTGCGCAGGGCTCGTTTCGATTCCTGCGGTTCGATTCGATTTGATATTCGACTGTCTCCGCTTCCGATTCGATTCGACTTTGGATTCCGATTGGGGCTCCGATTTGTTAAAGGAGGCCTTCTGGCTCCTGCCTGAGGCGTGGCCGATACGTATGATCCTCTGGGGTCGAGGTCTAACAGGAACTCAGGCGGCAGCGGATCCGAGCGAGGGGTTTCCTCGCCTGCGCGGGTCCGTTTCGAGGTCGCACGCGTGCTGGCGGGCTCGGGTCTGGTGCGTACGCCGTTGCTCTCACCTTCTCGTTACCCGTCACCCCTTCCTCCTCGATCCGCCTCCTCCAACTCCTTGTCCTCAGATCCTCTCCATCGTACTCCTCAATCCTCCCCCATGCTCCTGCTCCTCCTCGCTTCCCCTCGATCCATCTCCTCATCAGCCCCACATCGAATAGGAGCACGCGTGTGCGCCCGCTTCCATTCTGGCTCCAGCGTACACGCGGCATGTGTCATGCTGGAGGATGAAGAGGGCTTTCGGTCCTATCTCTCATACTACCAATGTCACTACGTCGTTACCTTGCACCGCTAACACCAACAACTCCAGTTTGAAGCGGGACTGGTGTTACCCAGCTCTCGCACCGATCCGTGGATTGCGCAGAGTATGATCGGGACGCGCATTCGCACTTCCCTTCTTTTTTTCAAAGACGTAACACCCCATTCCCCAGCAGTTCGTGCTTATGGCTGTTCTGCAACTTCATACGGGAATTCACGCACCGTACCCACCGGCAAGGCGCGGCGAATGCCGACGACAGCACACGATATTGTGGGTGCATCGTCCGCTGGGGGACAAATGGCCCGATGCAGGTGTTCACCGCCAACCAAGCCACCCCAACCCAACCCGAAGGCTTCAATTTGCCCTCCATTTCCAGTGGGGGGGGGTCGGGAAACGTTGCAACAACACACGGAACCCGTACCCCATCCCCCAACCCGAAATTCGGGTCAAATTCGGGTCTTCGGGTTGGGTTGGGGGTGGTCTGGTAGGTAGTCAGGTGTAAGTCGGCCCAAGGAGGCACTGCTATCCTGGCCCCCCCACCGCACCTACAACTTCCTTGCAGCGGGGCGCAGACTTCTTGCGCTAGACCGCACGACTGGGCCAGTGTTTGGGTCCGGCACGTGCGCCGCAGTGTTGATGTTTCTCTTGGTGAGAACGTTGTTGCGCTGGGCGAGGCGCTCAGTGTCTCAATGTATCCGTTGCACAGTTTTAAGCGCCGGCCAAGAGACTTATGCGCCGGGCGAGGTGCTCAATGTATCAATGTGTTCGTCGCACAGCTTTTTTTAGCGCCAGCCAAGAGCCTCAGAACGACTGCGTCTTCCCCAAGCGTCAGGAGCGTCAAGGTGGCGACCATCCCTGTGCAGGTCCGCGCACGGGGCACGACATCGTGGCCACCCTGTGTGCACCGCCGTGGATGCTCTGAGGAGGAAGCGCGTCATGGGGAACACCCCATCACAAACACGATGTCGCCGATGTATGTCGGTGTCCCGCTTTCGGACGGCAGCTTGCAAGACGCGCATTCGGCGAGAGTTGCAGCCAGTCCGCGTGGATCTGCAGCCGGTACGATGGCCTCGTCTGTAACCATTTTTGGCTCAAGGTGGCTGGCCCTGCCAGCGACTGGCACGCGGCACGCCTGTAAGGTTTCCCCATTCTCTCCGTGATGTCTGCTGCTCCTCACACGATCATTGCTGATCTTCATGGGGAGTTGATCCGACGGCTTTCGTTAGTTGCTGGCACGCACTTCGAAGGTCTCGAGCAGGCGGGTCGTGTTCTTCGCCGAGCTGGTCGTATTACAACCGGCACTGCGCACAAGCTTGCCCGCCTGGGCCACGCCTACAACTGACCCGTCATGTCACGTGTGTTTCCGCTACCAGCTTCCTGGACTCGGTGATGATGGAGGTGGGCGGAACGCCATGTTCTACGGGTTTGCAGGCTACGGCATCACAGCCTTCAGATGCTACGTTGAAGACTGCGACTTCGGCCTCGCTGTTTTCTTCGCCTGCATTGACGGCTACTTCGACATTGATGATTGCTCCCACGTCGGCTGCTCCTTCACCGAAGGTTTCGACATCACTGCCTCCAGAGGAGGCCCTGGGAGCTGTCCATCCAGTTCCTCATCGTGCCGATGGTGCGGTCTCTGCTGATAGCGTCGGCGATGCCGCACTTCCCTCCGAAGCTCGACTGGGTGAAGCTCCTGTTCGTGCAAATCTGCTCCATGATGACGATACTCAGGGTGATGGCGTCGGCACCTACGACGTGATGTCGACGTTCACCGTTACCATCTACCAGCCGTGCCTCTGCGCGGCCACTATTCCTGACGGCCGCGGCAGTGGGCCCGGGCCCCTCGTCGCGGCGACCCGCGACGCGAACGTCTTTGCGACGGGCGACTACGTGATCCCTACGATCCCGTTCACGTTCGCCCCGAACTCGTTCCGCCTCTCTGAGCCCTGCGATGCGTCCGACCGCGTTCGATACCGCGGCAAACGCGCGGTCTGAGGCAGATCCTTCCTCCACCTCCTGCTGCGTGCTCTGTAGCTGCGGGTGGGGGAGGGATGACGACGACGTATGAGAGTGGATGGGAGGATGTCTTAAGTCTCTCTTTAGGCCGCCTCCTCGATGATTTTCCTGAGCCTCCTCCCCGTCTCCTCCACGCCCTTGCGCTGAGTATGTCGGCTATCCAGGTCTCTCTCGCGTTCGGGTTGCGGAGGTTTTATGATGAGATTTGTAAGAAGGCAGGCTTCAGAGGTACCTCTCGAATCTGTATCGTCTCTCTTTGCGTGCTGGCAGCCTGAGGGAGGTCGAGGCTGTGTGCTGAAGCCCTCTGCACAGGAGTTTAAATTTAATCCCCCCAGGCCTTTCCAGCATCGCGTTGACTTACTCGGGCCCTCGATTTTTCGTGCCCCTGTTTTCTTCGGTCGTGGCCCTCGCTCGGCGTTTTCTGGGTCCTGGGTCTCCGTTCCTCGTTTCTTTCGGCCCCCCTCGGGCCCGTCGCTCGTCGCCTCGGCGCCGCGGGCAGGAGTGTTCGGCAGTCGATCACCCGCGAGCAAATCAAAAAAACGATGGCCTCGAAACGCCCACTGTTCATGGGGCTTGTCGCCCCTGCCCGCACCGCAACAAGTTCGGCAAACGCGTGTTGCCGCACTTTTTTCTCCGAGGCGGCGTTCGACGGCGACTTCGCTACCGTCTACGCCGACAATTTTCCAGGATGAGGCGCTGAGGCACGACGCTGGCACCCATGTTGTCGTGACGTTTGCTGCCCAGATGCCTTGTCGGGAACTGTTTCCCAAGGAACACGGAAGCGGCCCCGCCTGCGTACGAGGGCGGCTTTGGCTACGACAACCTGTCAGCGTTACCATTACCGCTGGCGCGCGGCCCACTCACCAACTCAACAAGGTAGTTATGTCGACTGCGATTTCCCTGCGATCTGGGCCGACAAGGCCTGTTGCCCCACGCTCTGGTGCATTGTCACCCCTTGGCGTTCGGACGCACGATGCATGGAGCTTGTGTGCGTGTAGCTTCAGGTGCACTGACGCGTTCGTCGTGCGTTCGGCCGCAATATTACGTTTACGCCTTTTGCTGTGCCGCTTGATGTAGGCACGCGGCCTCGCGGCAATCTGTGCACCTGTCTCTTCGCAGTTTTCGGACAGGGAGCCGTGCGTGGTTGTCTCGTCAATGGTATGCGTCCTCGCTGGTGGGTAACACGTTTGCGCATTTTCCGTGTGCGGTGGTGCTGGCTTCGAGTTGCATACGCCACCTGCGTGCACGCATGTGCTGCTCAGCGATCCCGAGGCGTCGCCTATGACCGGTGATCAAGCCGCGCAAGCACGGCGCTGCATACCGGAGCATCACCATGCGTTGCGCTGCGAACGTTGGGGCAGCGTTTGTGCCTGGTAGCGCCAGCACGCGCGCAGCGCTGCACCCGCGCGCGCTCGCGCGCCTTGCAGCGGCGGCTTGAAAACAGCACCTTCAGTTGTTCGCCGAATCGCGCGCGAGGGGCAGAGTCATGCCACCGCCGCGAATCACTGGGCGACCTGCGCGCGCGCGCGCTCGCCAAGCCGCGCGCGGGGAAGCCCCGCAGGTGCACGGGATCCTATTTGCGCTGCTCGGCCCAGGACCGCTGCGACGAGCCCCGCCAGCACTCGCGCGCGACGGGGGGCCAGGGGCGGACGCCTGTGCCAGCAGGGGGCTGCGCAAGTATCAAGGGGCACGACGTGTCTGGAAGGCGCGGTCAGCGCTGCGGCTCGAGCGCGCGCCGGCACGAATGGCGCTGGGCCTCCGCGAGCAGCGCCTTGCTCCTGGCTGTCCGGGACCCTGGTCATGGCCAGCTCATCCCACATTCGAGTTTGACCACGGACGAGCCGACAGGGACCCCCAGGCTTCGCGATGAATGCCCTGGCGCCTCCATGCGGGCGGTCCTTTGTGGCCGAGGTGCTGCGGAAGGGGCGCGCTGCATTCCCTGATAGCCTGGTTTCGACTAGGAACACGCTTGCGCGCCCGCTGCCAGTCTGACGCAAGCGCGATCGCGGTATGCTTGAAACTGACGAGATCAAAGCTTGTGCTGTGCTATCTCTCATGTTACCTTCGCTGCCTCGTCTTCTACCCTTCACCACCAGCGCCCGCAGCTCCAGCCTTCGATCCGTTCCCTCCAGACCCAAGGAGGCGGGGCCGCGGCGTCCCGAAGTGGGGGGGGGCGGCCGGAGGGGACACTGGCCCCTCTTGTCCATGGCCCGAAGATGGTCGTGGTTCCACGGTTCCTTGGGCGTCGGTTCCTGCAGCAGTGGGTTTGGAACATCCTGGCCTTGGAATCGAGGTGTGGGTTATGCCTGGCCGCAGCGGTGCCTTGAGGATCTCGGGGCTATTGAAGGCTTTGGGTCGGAGGGATTTTTGGTTGCAGGGTCTGGTTGGTTATTTTGGTCGTGCTGTTTCAAATATTATGGTACGTTGTTTTCCGCAGCTGCAGTCGATCAGCTCTTGTTTCTGACGGTCGACAGACGCGGCGGAAACGACAATTTCTCGACGTCCAAGCTGTGTTTCACGTGGGGGGTAGATTTGCAATGTGCCCATTGTGTGGAGAGGGTTGGTCACCCAATCACATACAGTAGTGATGTTTTTTTTTGTGTACGGGTAATTTGCAATCGGAGCATGGTGGACAGCAGTGAGGTGGTGTTATGTCAACGTCATGCCATGGCCTATCATCGAGAGGCCTTGTCCTGTCATCGTCTGCCGGTGGTGTTCCCATTGCTCTCTCATTGCCCCCACTTCTTGTCCGTAAACGCCATGCCTTTCGTTATGGACTTACCAGGATGGATCGGCACGGGTGCGTTTTGTAAGCGGGTCGCCTCAGTTGAGCAGACGTGCAACATGTTCTTTGTCGCATGCCCTCCTCCACCCTTCTCGTCGTGAGTTTCGTCGTCCTACCCCATCGTTCGCCACCTTTCCTTCCTTCCAGCCACGGCTCGCCGTCCTCCCTCGGCCTCCACGTCCTTCTCCTCGTCTTCCTCCTCGCCCTCCCCTCCTTGTCCTCCTTCCCCCGCCTTCCCTGCTCCGCTCGCGCGCCCCTCTGGAGGCACAGTCTTCATGATGGACGCCATCTGCTTCAAGAACGTGGTGCAGCAGATTGTCGTGATCCTTATGGCGATCCTCGTCGGCGCCTTGTCCGGCGTCGGCGAGGACGAGTCGTCCTGGCAGGAAGGCCTCCGCCCGAGGATGGGGAGGGGGGAGGGAGGCGGGAGCGGCAAGAACGGAAGGACGAAGGATGAGGACGCGAGAGAAGAGAGGGCCTCGGAGGATCTGGAGGTGCCCCGGGTGATCGTGCAGGGGGTGTGCGGGAGGAGAGGGAGCGTGGGGGCGGGAGGAAGGGCGGGGGGGCCGCCTCCCCCTCTCGACCCCGCCCCCCCCTTCCTCGACCTCCTCGTCCCCCTCCCCGCGCCCGGCGCTCCCCTCCCCTCCCGCCCCCCCCCCTCCCCTGCCCGGCTCGGCGGGTGGGGGCGGCCGCCTCCGGGCGCCCGAGAGCCGGGCCGCCGGCTGAGCCGCCCCTTCTCCCTCGCGCCCTTCCCCCCCTCCAGAAGTTCAGGAGGGACAGAATCACACAGACACAATCAATCGTCGATTCCCCAGAAGATATTGGAAAAGATGGAGACTGGGGGGGGAAGACAAACACCCAGGACACGTGGAAACACATTGGGAACCCTTTTGTGTGTGTGTGTGTGTCTATCTATTCATTTGTGTGTCCCAGGGCCCCTTCAAAAGTGAATCTTCGTTCAGTCTGTGTTCGTGCGGTATTCAGTCTTGGATTACCTTGGAGATCATCTCCGCCATGGCCACCACCATCACCATCACCGCGTATCTTCATCGTACTCTTACTAGGTGCGTGTGTTTTTTTCTGATGTGCTGATGACTGGGGTTGTTTGCACTAGTGCTGTCATCTGCAGTGTTGATGTTATTGTTCCTCGGCCGTTCACCACTTTCCTTCCTGGCGGTTGTTTTCCCGCGCTAAGCATCCCCGCGGCCGTGGTCTTCCCCCAGGTGGACCGATATTCCGATTCAGCTCGCCCGAGATCGCAGATGATTTGTTGAATTACGCCCGTGCGACGTCTTGCATCTATCCAGCATTGTGTGTGGCGATGGTTCGAGGGGGCATGGAGGCCGTCACGCGTGACCCCTCGTATCTCCAGGATTGGGAGAGCCGCGATTAGGATGATGAGTACTATGATGATGGTGATGATGATGTTGATGATGATAATTATGATGGGGATGATGACGATGATATTGACACTGATGCTGATGGTGGTGGTGATGATGTTGGGGGTGATGTCGATGATGATGAGATGACCGACGAGGATGATCACAGTGATGATGCTAATGATGATGATAATGACGATGATGATGCTGATGATGATGGTGGTGCTGGTGATGTTAATGCTGGTGATCTTGGTCATGATGTTGATGATGCTGGTGATAGTAATGCCGATGATGGTGTTGAGGATGTTGTTGCTGGTGATGGTGATGTCGATCATGATGATCATGTCGGCGTCGGTGACCATGGCGATGGCGTTGGTTACGATGGTAGTGACTGTGATGATTATATTGGTGATGGTGGTGATGATGTTGATGATGATGATGATGATGATGATGATGATGATGATGCTGATGATGATGATGATGATGATGGTGGTGGTGGTGGTGGTGGAAGTGATGATTATGATGATGCTGATGATGCTGATGATGATGATGCTGGAACTCGTTTGGGTCGTCTTGGGTGCGTCTTGGCCTTTTATGAGGCAGTCTTGTGGGTTCTCTGGGGCCCTCTTTGGGGCGTCTGTGGGCCCTCCTGAGGCGTCTTGGGTCTTTGGGCGCCTTGGGGCTCTCTTGCGCCAGCTTGGGGCTGCCTTGGGCAGTCTTGGAGCCCTCTTGGCCGTACGTTGGGTGTCTGGGGCCATCGTGGGGCCCCGTCTTGGCTCCGTTTTGGGCCTTCGAAGGGCCTTCTACGGCAGTCTTGGGTCCCACAAGAAGCCATCTTGGGCCGACCTGGGGCCGTCTTGGGTGCCTCTGGGGCCATCGTGGAGTCCTCTCGTGCCGTCTTGCGCTGACGGCAAGCCCTCAAAGGCGAGAGTGGTGGAATCATTTGTTTTGGCTGCCATTTTGGGCCGTCTTGAATCACTATTCGGCCGCCTTGGGGACATCTTGGGCCGTCTTCGAGGCATCTTGGGCCATCGTGGTGTCCTCGGTGGCCTGCACATGCGGTTCGGGACGCACACCCATCGTTTTTAACATTGGGTTGTTGCTTGGGAGGCACTGGAGCGCGCGTGCGCGTGGGATGAGGGGTCTAGAAGTTAGCAGCTATGCGGAAAGTGCAACATTCCAGAGTGGGTGCACATGCAATGCGGGGTCTTGGAGTTAACAGCCATGCGGGAAGTGCACAATCTTCGAGCGGGCGCGCATGGAACGAGGATTCAGGCATTAGTTGCCATGCGGGAAGTGCGCCATCCTCGAGCGGGCACGCGTGTAATGGAGAATTCGGCAGTCGCTGCCATGCTGGAAGTTGAACACCCTCGAGCCAGCATGAGGAAGTGGCCTCGGAAAGGAGGGGCGGTGCACGCAGGAGTCTGCTTGTAGAGGGAGGGGGCGGCCCCTTTTTCTAGAAATCCAAGCACCCTGCCAGGCGGACTTTGACCCTCTTCCACACCTCAACGTGCCAGGGGGCACGGCGGCGGATCACCAGGGAATTTTACTGCAATGGCCTCTGGCCAGTGCCGCCCACCCAGGGGGGCTCCGGACTCGGTGGTCTTCGCGGCTCTGTGGCCTCCTCCCTCCTCGATTCTTCCCGGTCCTGGGGGGGGTGCCCGGAGCGGTCCCCGGGGGGCGTTAGGGGGAGGCTTCCGAGCGGAGAGTCCTGGGGGCGGTAGCGGCTAGATCATCTGGGGGTGGTCCCTGAGACCCCCCGAAGCATCTTGGGGATGCGCAACTCATTTTTTGGTCTTCAAACCAAAGAATAACGTGGGGGGCCGCCCCCCCCTCCCCGGAGGGGGTTCGGATACGCAAGTCATGAAGAAAACGCCAGATGGAAGACCCCCCCCCCCCCTCCCCCCTGCCTCTGCATAGCCACCCCGGCGACCCCCCCCAGCAGAGCTGAAGCTCTCGCTTAGGCTCAGAGCTGAAGCTCTTGCTGAGGCTCCTTGTAGATCACACGCCGGATCGGCGGATTATGTGGGCAGGTACAGGAGGGGGAGGGCATCACTGCGACACCGGCGCACCATTACCTTGTGGGCCCATGCCAAGAAACACTGCGCTTGCCTTCAGGGGGCCCTGGGCTTCTTGCTTTTGGCTTCTTAGCGAAACCATCGAAACCCAAGAATTTTGGGTGTCGATGGTTTCGCCATGGAACGCGCGACGTTCCCACACCAACAGTCGATGGACGTCCTGGGGTCTCAGGGTGGGATTTCTCGGGGAAGGTTTCCTGCGATCGGGCCCCTATTGTACGCGCGTCGAGCAGTTCAGCAGCATGTTTTTCTCAAGCCTCACTTCCTGCCTCGGGCCTCTGTGCATATGCACGGCAGGTTCGCAGCGTCTCGTTGGCGCGGCGCCCCCGGCGCCTGGCGTTCTAGGTTTGAGGCCGCCAGGGGCCCCCGATAGCGAATCCGCACGGTCCTGGGCGGGGCCGTCTATGGGGCCCGTGTCAGCGATGAGTGTGCGATTGGGTGTCGATGCGTCCTCCCAGGGCGTATCCCCCCCCAGCGTTGCCCCTGAGTTCTCTCATCCATTCTCCTTGGTTTCTCCTCCTCCTCCTCCTCCTCCTCCCCCTCCTCCTCCCCCTCCTCCTCCTCCTCCTCCTCCTCCTCCCCTTCCTCTTCCTGGGTAAACGGAAAAAACGCGGCGACGGAAACGCGGCGCGACGGCGAAGGCGGGCAACCCCGTTGCTCCTCAGCATCGGCTCCTCGCGCCTCGCCCGGAGGGGCGCGCGAACCTTTCGTTTGCCCAGGGGGGAGGAGATGCTAAGGATCGTGGGCACGCAGAGGCGGGGGAGAGCTGGCACGAGGTGGGGTCAAGGAGCGAGCCCAGATTGAGGCTGGCACGTCCCTCCTCCAGGGGCCGTCCTGTGCGAGTGTGCTCAGACCCCGCACCGTTGGGCCCACCCCACCCTGGGCGTCGCCTCGCGAAGGAGGACGGGAAGGGGAGGACGGGCGCGGCGTGCAGACCCTGAGCGCGCCTCTCGCGCGTACGATCAGTTCGGTCACGTCGCTCTCGACCACTGTTGACAAATCTGGAATCTTTGTGGCTATCCCTCTTTTTCCATCAAAATCTGCCTGTAGGGGAACCCGAACATACAAGCGCGCCGCGCCGCGCCGCACCCACGAGCGCGCGTTTTTCCGACCTACCCTTCACTTTTCCTCTGCCGCCGGAGGACCTCGCCGCTCAGATCAACCAGCTCGTGCCCTTCATCCTGGGCCGCGCCGGGGTGGGCAGCAACGGAATCCCGCGGCGCGCACGATGCGAGGAAGACGAAAGCGTTGCATCCGTGAGTTTTCGGCAGGTCGCTGCATCCGTCAGTTTCCGTGAGTTTCGTGAACAGAAGACGAAAGAAGAAAACGACAATCTGGAGCTCCGTGCAGATATCTTGGATCGGCGCTGGGCCCGCGTCACTTGCGCGCGGATCGCGCCGGGGGGGGGGGGCGGAGGCGCCGCCAGGTGGGCCCAGCGCAGATCCGGGAAATCCGCGCGGAGCCCCGACAGTGTATTTTTGCGTTTGTGATTTTTCCTTTTCCCACCATTGAGACCCAGGCTTTCTTGTGCTCTCCAGTGCCGCGTGACCGCGGCAGGACGCCCTCGAAACCGATGTCGAGAACACCCTTGGCAAGTCCTTGGGGAAACTCCGTCGTAGCTTGGGAGAGCGCCAGGCCCATGCCCCCCTGGCGACACGCCAGCAGCCTCTGGGGCGCCCGTTGAAGGTCCTCGGGCAGTTCAGCAACCCGATCGTGGACGACCACATCGTCCCCGAGAGCGGGGTCGTTGAGCCTTGGGGGCCCCACGTTTCTGACAGAAGCCACCATAAGGCCTTAGCGAAGCGTCCTGGCTCGCCTACAGGCCCACCGAACAATGTTCGAATAACCTTTTGCGGTCTGCACGAAATTGTTTAGAGCATTTCTGGTTGAGACCGTCTTGTTCTAACACATCGAGCCTACGGTTAAGAACAGTGTTTGTTTTATGACAGTTTGTTTGGGGGCAAATTCAGTGGTAGGCCCATAAGAATACAGGGACGGTGGGTCCCTGCTCAACACCAGAAGAGCACACGACTTCGAGGCCCGAGCAAGAAGGAAGCAGGGTGGGCGAGGGGGAGCGGGCATCCCCAGAGTGCAGCGGGCGTGCGGGTGGGCCCCTTGCCCGCTGGAGCTTCCGTGCAGCAGGCCGAGGAGGACCCGCGCTCTCCTCGGCAGGGCCCGAGCTAGATTGTGTGTTCTGGCGACTCCGTGGGTTGAGGCAGATGGGGCGGAACGAAGACAGAGGCGAGGGAAAGCGAAGTCGAAACGAGGACAGAACGACCACACCAAGGAGACGGTGGAGCTCGTTCTTCGGGTTGAGCCCTGCAGGCCGTGCGCACACCGCCGACGACGGTGTCACCTGCCGGGGGCCACGCTTGCCCCGACAGTTGCTGCGCAGCTCGGCGCGCGTCTGGCAGCGCATGGTATGGGACACCCTCGGGCAGTGTGGGATCGCCCCCCCCTCGTCATGCCCCGTGACGCGGCGCAGACACCCAGGCCAAGGAGGCCGGGCAGAGTCCCCAGCGTGGTGGACAGAAGCCTCGCCCAGCGCGAGAGTGCGATCAGCCGAGCGGCCTGGGCTGTGCGAGGAAGGCGAAAACGACGAGCACGTGGCACGCCAGAGTTGCGGAGAAGAGAAGGAGATGAGGGGGGAAGAGGCGGAGGAGGAGAGGGGGGAGGAGGACCCGGAGGAGGAGGATTAGGAGGAGGAGGAGGAGGGAGGGGATGATGATGATGATGAGGAGGAGGAGGAGGAGGAGGAGGAGGAGGAGGAGGAGGAGGAGGAGCATGGGCACCATCAGGAGGAGGGGGCGGTGGGGTCGTCGGCAGTCCTTCGAGGCTCTGAAAAAGGCCCGCCGCAGGCGCCGAATTTTTCGGCCAAGCAGAGTGGGTGGGTCGAGGGGTGGGTCGCGGTTGGGCCGCGGGGTGAGATATGGGGCGGTGGGTCTCGGAGTAGGTCGCGGGGTGGGTCTCGGGGTGGGTCTCGGGATAGGTCGCGGGGTGGGTCGAGGGGTGGGTCGCGGTGGGGTCGCGGGCGAGGACGACAACAGCAACAACAAACAGCAAGAACCCAGGCCAGGAAATCCCATTTGAGCCACGCACCCAGCGACAATGAATGACCAGCTGGCCTCCTCAGGCTCTCGAAAGTTCCCGAAAGTTTTCGAAAGTTCCCGTGCATTCTAGTGGCATCCGGATGGTTGGTGCGGTTCTGTTTTGGGAGACGAGGACGTGGAGGATGAGCATGAGGAGGGCGAGGGCGAGGCCGAGTGCCTTGACGAAGTAGAGGAGGAGAAGGGGGGCCGACGATGACGATAAGAGAAGGAACGCAGTGATCGTGGAGGTGTGGGGGGGGGGTGAGAAGTGGGTGGGGTCGAGGGCTGGGACAACTGTTTCCACACAAGATGCCAACCCGAGAAATTCAAGAGACGGAGTGACGCTCACGCCCCCCGCGCCGCCGAGTTGAGTTGCCAGGTTCACACTCACGCG